>JAWQRP010000227.1:0-35114 GCA_033557875.1 Quadriops clusia
AAACAATCCAAATTAAGATTTGTGTTAGAAGAGATATGATTCCAATGTTTTTCAATACTCTTCTTAATTAGTTCTCTTGGGGTATTGGTATATAGGGATATAACATCAAAAGAAAATAGTTCGTGGTAAAATTAAAAAATATAAATAATATAATCTCAAGAGAAAGTGAGCTTAGAAATTTGAGAAAGAAGATTTATTAAGGGCCCTAGGAAAGTGAGATTGGCAAAAAAGATGCAGTAACAGAAACAAGTTTAACAAAAGTAAATAATAATTAGTATTCTATTTACCGGAACATTTTAATAAATTGTGAAAGAATACTGCAAAAATGTTATTTAAATGATTAAATATCTTTTAAAAAAAATTATATGTTTCCCACGAAGCAACATTTTTTCTAGAAGTATGGTATTTTATATTTGAAATGAGCTGGTTAAATTATACTTATTGTAATTACATAGTATTATATCGCATTGTTCGCAACAAAATCTGCTACTGTGCGGTTAGCGGGCAATGCTAAATCATTGCTTGAAATTACGTGGATCCAAAGAGATGGAATCAAGGCATATTAGAAATTTACGGTTGGGATAAGCATCTGCGGTGATAGATAAATTGATAGGTTTTGCTACTCTCCGCGGTGATATCGTCTTCATTACGCTCGCCGCATGCTTCCATTTTACATATCGCGATGTGCGGAGATAAACTAAATGACTTTTAATGCCCTAACTCATGCTATTAACGAAATATGTTCGCCAGGCAGTCGTAAAGTGCATTCAAGTAGCCCGCGTGTCTAGGGAAATATCTCAATCAGCCTCACCGTGCACGCAATTATCGATTGGCTCGTAAACATCGCAAATTCTATGGAAGTCGAGCATAAAGACTTGAGATAAATTAATACTGGTCTTATTAATATACGAGTCTGTTGTGCACTTGCTGCATGGTGATTCGTTTATCCAGATAAATACCGCCGTAAATAACTCCGCGGCGGCTTCCAAAAACTTCTATGTGATTAATCACGCCCGTATTTACTGCCAGGGTCCTGTGAGTTTTGAGTTATTTCATTGTCTGATGAGTTATCTCCGCTGCAGCCTTGACTGTACCAACACCTTTCTCACCTCGGTATCACAGAAAGGACTTACATAGGGGTATCACAAAACTCGTATCCAGTATCACGGACGCAGCACAGAATAAAATTGTGCTCGGTGCGGTATCCCCAGGTAGCAGGGCCGTATTACTATTTGGAAAACACATTTCAGATTTAATCGCAGTTATGTTTTATTGCTTCTTCGAAAACTCGAGCGGAGGACGAATTTTCGGAAGGTACGGCTCTGGGTTGTACCTGTACCAACACTTATTTATCTCTTACATCTCCTCGGTGTTCTTATTCTTCTAAAAACAGCGGGAAGCGTTACCTGTTCACCAATCACGTAGCACTTCTTCCATAGTTTCATTCTTATGAACCTCTTCACAACTTGTCACCCAGTCACTTCTTAGACCAGTACTATTTTAGAACCCTAGGTAATAGGACGTGCTACGTTAGTATAATATCGCATAATATAACTTATTGAGAATAAGAAAAACTTGAATATCTTCATTTAGCAGCAATATTTAAGGGCAAAGCCCATATTTGCATTATCTGCAGCCAAGATAAGAATATTTGCACTTTTGTTTTTGCGGTTACTTCAACTATAGCGTTTTATTCGTAACGCCATTGCATCGCTAGAATCACCGAGATATTCATGCTTGCTTGTGGTTATTCCAGGTGCAAACGGTCTTCGCAGAAGAGGCAGACAAACGTATACGAGGTATCAAACGCTGGAATTGGAGAAGGAATTCCACACGAACCATTACCTTACGAGGAGGAGGCGGATAGAGATGGCTCACGCCCTCTGCCTAACAGAGAGGCAGATCAAGATCTGGTTTCAAAACAGGAGGATGAAACTGAAGAAGGAAATCCAGGCGATCAAGGAGCTCAACGAGCAGGAAAAACAGGCGCAGGCACAGAAGGCGGCGGCCGCGGCTGCAGCGGTGGCGGCGGGGCAGGTGGATCAAAACTAGTGGATTGATTACTCCTAGACGTTAGGCGGCGGTTAACACTTCTTCGTTTCGAAGGTATGTTGTTACAAGTATTAAGCACCGCCATTAGTAATAAGAAACGTTCACTAGACAATTACACAAACGATTAAGTTTTGGATAGGCAGTCATTATAACAATCAAATGCATTTTTAATAGAAGGCGAATTTAATAAAATTACTTTAAAATTTCTTGAAGTTTAAGTTATTTTTTATGTATTAAAATTACGAATGTAGTATATATTTATTCCATTTAAACAGACGTCTTTCGTGATGTTTGTGACTCATCTGCATTCAGTGGGGATGCTAAACACGCCGCACGAACGAATTAAATAAATGGCATGCAGATTTGAAAAAGTGCTGCAAAATAATTCAGACATTTGCACGAGCACAATAGTAATTAAGGGCGTGACAATTAAATTGCTCATTGTATAATCACCGGGGATTTAAAAACAAACACCCATTTCTGCGAGATAACGTGCTGCGAGGAATATCAATGACAGATTAAGCTAGTTTTTATTAGAATTTATTTAAATGAAGTTTGTCAAAAACTTCCTGTTTGTTATTCGGTAGTACGTAATTAATATTAATTTTGATTCTACGTCACCAATTCCATTCCATATTATATTGTATTTACATACAGTACCATTGCTATATTAAGGTCGTCCACCTTGTAAAAATCGAAGCAAAGTTCTTTCTCTCTGCTTCTTGCACTGGCTAATAAGCGTGGACTAGAATTTTTATAGCAATAATAAATATCTTATGCCTTCTATTTGGAATTTGCTTAGTCTTGTCTGATAACCCAAGCTGCAAAAAATCGGATAAGTGTGTATTTAAGAGCTCGTTGACTGGGACAATAAATTAAAAATTACAGCCTGTGAGGTAAAAACATGAACCAGTTTTAAACGGCTTTCTAAATGTAACCTTTAAAAGGAATTACATACTCTGTATATTTTTAATTATCAGCTTGAATCGAAGAGGAATCTTCTCCGTCGCTGTAAATGAATTACTTTCAACAATAT
Source organism: Quadriops clusia (assembly GCA_033557875.1). Lineage (NCBI taxonomy): Eukaryota > Metazoa > Arthropoda > Insecta > Coleoptera > Hydrophilidae > Quadriops > Quadriops clusia. The sequence goes on from JAWQRP010000227.1 coordinate 3,089, forward strand.
TATTGACGTTATTTTATATTTTTCTTGGGTTTAAAATCTTCTTTTATTTCTTAATTAACTTCGCATTACATAGAAAATTCCATTTTATTCACTTTACCGACGTTTCGTGTATTGGCTATTCACATTTTCAAGGTATCATCAATTCTACAAACTAGAATACATCAAAAATATAAAGATATGTCATAATATTTGCACGAAATGTTAATAAAGTGAATTAATTGGAATTTTCTATGAAAAAGAGAATATTATTTAAAAAATAAAAGACCTGTAGCACAAGAAAAATATAAGATAATTATGAAAAGATATAAGGGTGAGAACACAAAACAAATTATTATCACCAAGTACAATTTTTCAATTACTTGGCATGCCCATCTTAATAACTGAAAAATTTTATTGATTTACGCTCATTTAACGGTAACATCTGCAACTTTTCCTTCATATTTTAACAAAAATAATAACAAACAACCGGCTGTAATTAAAAGTTAAATTCATAATTTCTTCCGACGTAATTGCACATTACTACTATTACTTAAACACCACCGTTCACACCTTATTAAATAAGAAAAGTGTCAATATTTTAGTCACGGCTGCAGGTGCTCATTAAATGACCGTGCACGTAATTGCAAGAAAAAACTTGCTGATATGGTTATTAATGCCTTTTTTAGGAGATAAGGATTAAAGGCAGGAAATTGGCTTGTAATGAGAGAGCTATCAATAAGTCATTGTTTTGTGGAATAGTAGATGACGCTAATGGTGGACGTGCGAAGGATCACATAAAAGCGTGTGGGGAAGGTGATGGTGGCAATGTTTGTAGGTGTTGGTTCATCCCCTCAACTAGTGGACTATAAAATCGGCGGCAATCGGGTTTGATGGCCATCTTGTTCAGTTTAGACCCTTGCGGATTGAAGTTAACGACTCGGCCGTAAAGAGACATTGTAAACACGACCTCAAACACCGAACAAGACCCATAAACTTGAGTGGCGGACTTCATTTCTGTGCCCTGAAATTTATCCGGCAACTTTGCAAACTCCGTTAAGATATTATTTGGCCGGTTTATGGCTTTGTTAAGTTCATGATTTATTGAGCTGAGGATTGAGCTTGATGCCACTTTATTGCACTTTGCCGTTTGCTGACGTTGCTGCGTTGGTTGTTTGTCATCATTAAGATAGGCTTAATTGGATTTTGTGTTACTAGCCTTGCTATTATGTAAAACAACGTAAATTTAAAATGTTGCTTCCTCCATACAAGAACAATGAATATTATAACAAATGTTACATATTATGATTAATAACGGTTCCATCCTGGAATTAGTAAAAGGGATGCACTTATAAGCTTATTTACTTAATTCATAAACATTAATGCGTTTGCAGGGTTTGACCTTTGTCTACTTTAATTTACAAACATAATTGACCAACGGTTGGAGTACGTTTTGCGTCGGCGGCGAACAAATCCACCCCCTTAAACTTGCCAGAATGCAACCCAAGCGCCATCCTTCACGCCGAAGTAATTACGCAAGGGGATTTTCTCCACTCGAAGATTAAACACTAAAATTTCAGGCATAAATTCAGAGGCATTACAAATAGCCGAATGGAAACACAATTATCTTAATTTTCTTTTTACCCCCAGCTTCTTGGGGTAGATAATTTTTATATTATTTATTATCTTTAATTTCGTATCAAAGTTTATCGCCTCCCATCCTAATTTATCTAATTAAAGCGCATTGTTCCGTTTCATTGTGGGCTGCTCCATTTTATACTTATACTCAGAGGGTTTAAGTTGTTTGTATCAATTTAAATGTAATTCATTCGCACTTTTAGCTATTGCAAAATTACACCGCCAACAACGTAGCAGTTTTAGTTTTGTCGTTTGCTGATAGTCGCTCTTAATAATAACGGTAATAATAATAATATCAATAAATCATAATAGGTTTACCACAAAACATAATAATTGCTCTTATAACAGCGTGCAAGTGACGAAAGTGTAATTTCTAACACCATTTATTTTATCATAATGCCATTTTCGTGCACTTCCGATGTACATTAACTTAATGGAGAAATTTGTAACGGTTCTGTGAGGTCAGTGAAAAAGCTAAATCAAAATGGCAGATAATTGTAAAAGTTTTTACACTCAATAAATTTATAATGAATAAGTATATAAATTTGTGTCATCATCAAAAAAATCACAAAGAGGCATAGTTGTTTTACAGCGTAACAATGTTTAAAACTATTATCATATAGTTGTGGAGCGACAGATAGTTTATCCGCGAAAAAATAAAGAGCGTCGGAGACGAGAAGTTATGGCCTTATGAAATGCTAAACCCAAGAAACTATTTTAATAATTTATTACTGATATTCGGGCGCGTAGGATTTGTTTAGCAGCGCATTTCTACACGAAGCAACTTAAAATAAATTTTTGGCCAACTGCCACCTTCTTGTTTAGAACAACAAACCATAAATAACTTATGGAAATTGTACAACAATTCTGTTTTAGTGGTTAATTATGTACGCATAACAATTAAGTGTGCCTTTTTACCACGCATCTTGTGCGTGTAAAAAATTTTGTTTATCATTTTGTGTCATTATATTTATTGGGTGTTATGTTTCCAGAAATATTCAAATGTGGACTCGCTTAAAATTCTAAATATGTACTTTTTATCAAATACAAATAAAATATATGTAAAACTGACCGTTTATGTTTGGGCCGAAAATAATTATTATGCGCAAATAACTGGTTATTATAAATGAAACATATGTATATGTAGAGAAAAGTTCTAAATGAATGGAATATTCGGTATGTATTAAGTTTTACGGCCATCTGTTAGCGGGACTATAAACTACAGAGCCTACTGAGACGCATCGTTATTCACATTACAGGGCTCTCTTCGTACCGACCGGAACGAATTTATTTTGCTGAGGAATTTTCTCGCGCTAAAATATCAAACAGAGTTCGGTGATTTAATTTGCATACAAATGCACCAATCTGTATTCAAATGTGACAGCAATATGAATATCTAATTGAAAATTGAGCGGTGCCGCAAACTGTAAATACGGTTGTTGTACAAGCTAATGGCCATGTTGATTCGAACTGCGTAGCGTAGTTTATAGTTCGGCTACTAACTGCTAGATGGCTTCAGACCGTTAGCGTACTCGCAACGCTGTCGGTGAGTTGTGGCGTCATTCAAAACTACGTTATGGCGGCCATTAAAACTTCTTTCTTTGTCTTTACAATGCGTCAGAGAGTTTATCTTTTTCACGCTGGTTTCGCTCTCGGCGCATCCCTCCTCCTCTCTCGCAACCGATTCCGCATGCGTCCGTCTCCGTTTAGTTCGGTCGTCAGCCCAATTAAACACCTACTGATTATCAGAGGGTACTGAGTCGTTATAGCCATCATCCATAACCACAATTTTATGTTTATGGTTTGTTTTGATGTTTTAAAAGCCTCTGCACTAGGTCAGGGGGTCTTTATCCTCTCTGAAATTGTTGCCGTAACCTTAACTTTATTTTTGTTTCCTTGGGATAATTTTGCATACGACTTTAATGGCTTAATTTTCAATTTTTAGCTTTAGTGTTGTGTCTATTTATTTTGAGTTTATTATTGTTGTTACATAATTAACAAAAATAAAGATATAATCGCAGAACATTTCAGCTCTGTCAAGAGAGGGCGCTAGAGTAGTGATATAACAATGAGCGAATTCAGCCACCTTTTATTAGATGATTTTTCGCGAATAAAACAGGGTCCGGGCGGGACACACTGTGTAAATGAATTTCATTGGGCGTCTACGACATATATCTCCAGATACGTTTAATAAGCATTTTATTTAAATAATTAATAGTTCGCCAAAAACGTGTCTTATCTCCTTCACTAACTCTCTGTTTGCGCACCGTGTTTTATTTTAACTTATACGCCAGACAATGTATTACCATAATTAAACAATGCTAATGTTTGGCAACCGCTGTACGCTTATATTTAATTAACTATTATCTTGTGCCCAAGGAGTGTGAAAATACACCTAAAATATAACATAATCACTTCATTTGTTTTGCGCGGGGGCCGGAAATTTGCCGAGGATCGGCCGTTGCTCATCTTTTTTGTTTATGCATGTTTATGGACGAAGGAACAGGCACGTTTTCCACTGAAAATATGTGACTCGCTGCATAAATTTATGGGCTCATATTTTTGGACACAGGAACTCGTCCGTTGCCCAGTTTTAAGATAATTAAAAGTTTTACTATCCACCTTTAATTAGTTAACGCAAAAATTACATATATTTATGAATAAAATATTGTTATTAATGTATGCTTATTTCGGTCGGGTAGGTGCAAGAATGGTGAAGAATACGAAAACGAATAAACAATTTTTTTTTCATTTCAATATGAGAAGATGTTAAGAATTATTATGCATATGAATTCCAATATTATGAGTTGTACCATTGTACATATATAGGATAACAGTAAAATTAATGAAATACATAAACACTGTTCATATGAATGTTATGATTGCGATATTCATTAAGCAAAGTTCGATAAAAATTTTGTTTACAACAGATCCCCAGGCACAGCAGACAACATTTGCAAATTATAAATTAATTACAAAATAACATTTTAATAATAAGTATAAAACAGCGTTGAAATATTAATTGTAAATTTTATTGCCTCGCTTCATAATAGGTTATTAAAATAAAATTTATTACTTTATTTGAAGCTACAAAATTCGCCGTGCAGATAAAATCATTATTGTGTCCCGCGAACGGGCGGTAAAGGTCCTAAACGGCGGCAATCATTATAAAAGTAAACAGAATCCCTATTGACCGAGTCAACACGGTTTCTGTACATAAATATTGAATTTTGATCTCCCATATAGTCGAGATTCGAACCCTTGTGGGACTGTCACCCCTGAGCGGTCGTTTTCTTTCGGATCGACCGGAGTTTTATTGCAAATCTCCAGCAAGTGCCTCTGAATTCAGCCAGAGGGAATTGTGTCCTATTTCGTGAAGTTTATCTTTTCGAGGGGTGGAGTTGCTCTCGGTCGGTACACAACGGCGCAGAAAAACATGCGTGCATCTACCCCAACTGCGTGTGCATGGCCGTTCCGAAACACTGGTTTGTGTGTTTCGGTATAATTAAATGTTGGTATTAAAATGAGTTTGATTTATGCGTATTATTTTGGTATTATCGTGCGCACTATCACTCGATAAATCACGGCATTACTTTAATTAGGTTATATATAGCTAATGTGCATTAATTTGTTGTAATGTGTCCTTCAGATTTGATTGCAGTTTACAATACGCACAAAATATTCTGAGGTATTTTTTGCTCCATAATTCTATTAAATGTACTGAAAAATTATTAATTTATAAAAAGAAATGCGGAGTTATCTCCTACAGCATATAAAAGAGTAATAATAAACTCCACAGGAGTATTTCTTGCGCATGCGTTCTGCATGTAATTTGCATACAGACTGCAGAATGCAAATAAAGTAAAATATGAGTAACGGACCAATAAAAGGCGGCGTATTTGTTGATCCAACAAACTGGTGTAGTAAACCGTGTAAACATGCAACTGTATGTGAGGGACATTAGGAGTTTACGACCACGTTTACAGGCCGTAAAAATCACTTTAACAACCTCGAAGTGCGTTTGGGCTTTTATTACATGCCACTTCTTCATTCAACAGTTTATTGCCTGCGCCACACTTTTGACTGCCGCCTAATGGCTTTTTAACCAGCACCTTCTGAGAGATAACCTATTGATGTTAACTCGTATCTTTATTGCCATCGTAATTTAATTAAGCAATTTCGGCTCCAATTGTTAATAAAACCTCCCATTCCGGGATGATGCATCCCCTCCCAGCATACAATCCCGTCTGCGAACGGATTCGCTTTTTGCTCGCGAATAGTTTAATTAGACCGTAAATTTTTCAACAATTTTTCCTCCCTTTAATTGCAAATTGTGTTTTTAGTAGCCTTTTTTCGGCTATAATTACTTAATAAAAAATACCGTGAGGCCATGGCGACTGTCTAGGGTGAGTTATGCCCCTAACACATCACGTGACTAAGGAGGGGGTTGATCAATAAAACATCTCCCCTACGTCACCCACCCTCACAACCCCAGAAAGAAAATCGTTACTCGTAAAGAATACAATAACCTCTATACTTTCTGTGTACCGTTTTCTGTACTTTGTTTTTTGATTTTCTAAGCAATTTTTTCTGTTTATGTTTAATGCTATACAATATTTTTTAAGAAGACGACGGCGACGTTCGCTTAATAGTTTTAATTATTTATTCTTATTTTAAGTTGAGTGATATAACATGGCACATGCATGAATCTAGAATGGTTGGGTATAAACCTTAGTTTGAGTATTAATCAGTGGCATGAGTAGTTCAATAACAGGTTGTAAGAGGGCGTTCGTATAAAGAGGAACGTCTCCCCTATTGCAAACTATCAACCCTTCGATTCAAAATACCCAATGCGACGTTTAAAAAAAATGAGTAATAAATCTTCAGGCATGGGTAAACAAAAGTGCATAATTTAGAGCACTGATAGACAAGTGAACAATAAAATCGAGATTGAGTTATTTTAGTTGTTTATAAGTCGAAATTTCCGTTTAACGAACTTCTTCAGATACAACCTTCTTAACAAATTGTGTACCACCAAATAACTTTTATAATGATAAATATGGACACCAATAAATTTTCTTTATAAACTCACACGGAGTACTTAATATTGCTGTATACGAAACGTATACATACGTCTAAATTACCATTCGTCTTCGTGACATTTATACCCGTCGTTCTGATTAAGGCTACCAAAAAGATAATTCAAAATATCTTCCATCTCCCAAGCGTGGTAACTGACAATGAATATGTAACAAGATCCGGTTTTTAGTGTAGAGAAAAAACAAGAAGACCTTCACCTGCAACCATCCACGAATAACTTCTGACAACGCGTGAGCTGAGTTTTACCGGGAAGCCGCGGCCTTCTATGATTTAGAGGTGTTTGTGGCCCGGCCACACTATTTCTACGATTCCTCCTTCGCGCAGAGACTCTCTTCGTAATTATTTGCATATGTTTCGGCAATTATACTGCCTGCTATTCGGACGCATAAATATTAAAAATGTTAGCGGGGAGTCCTTTAAGCTGGACGTGCTATCGCGTTGCATCTGGCTGCAGCAGCACAATGGTTGAAATTTTTGAGATTACCTGTCTTACCTGCCCCAGGCACCCCGTGGGGTGTTCTAAAGTTAAAATGGTGGCCAATCGGTCGTGATGTGGTGCGGCGTTGCCAAATATTACATTATTGGATAACGACCGATCTATGGATATGGCACATCTTTACTAATCATTTAATTTAATTCACATTTGCAATTGAGGTTATTTCTTCATGCAGGTATACAGTTTGTGTTTTCGACTTGTAGTATTGTTGAAGATATTTCTTCTATACTTTTACGTTGTTATATATTATATTGAGCGCTAGAAATTTCGTTACTTTATGATGAATGCATCGGCAGATGCATGCGCTGGATGATGTCATTCATTCAAAACAAAGGTCAGCAGTAGGAAGAAGAGAAATAATAACATGTGCATGCTACGCGCGAAGTACAAGAGCAATAATTCCTTCCCTATTGTTATTATTTCTGCAGTTTCATTGTCTGGAACTCTGTGTAAACCACAGGTGAGCGTGCTTAAATGTAATATATCAATTTTGAATTACGGTTCCAAATACATGTAGTCGCGAAAAGTGATGACAAGCCCATCAATTTTTCTGAAATACGGCCCACCATCAAAATTATTTCAAGCCTTTCACGATTCCAATCTTGGAACAATAAAAAAATAGAATTCTAACGTAGGGTTCTTTCGCAAAGCATATACAAATATTTGTTAGGAGCGAAATTTAAATTATCGGATGCCGCTACATTTGTTTGTGCACGTAACAGTGAAGCTAAACACACTTATTTCTGAGATATATATCTGCCTTAAAAACGTTAAAGATCCCTTAAAATCCTAATGAATATGCGAGGATCCGGGAATATTGCGTCTAAACTAAACCGTTTCAACCCTTATTTTAAATGGGACGCGCCTGAACTAACAAATACTCCGTGCTTCTCCAGTTATTTACTTTTATTCTTTAGAATTTACTACGGCACATTGTCCCGGAATAAAATACGAAACGCCGCCAGTGCTCTCTCTCCGGTATATTCCGCGACATTTCAGAGCTCATAGAGTTGTCAACAAGTTTTTTGACTCATGTTTGTTGTATAATGTTTTGTCGGTTCGTAGAAACATTTTTTCAATTCATGAATTTTACAAAAGCCGCTGATTTATTTAGTGGCTTTGCTTGATCTTTTCCTCAGCTATTTTTTATTAACATTATAAAACTGAATTAAATTAGCAAAGGTAATCCGCGCGGAACGACTTCCCTGATGTTTTAAAGAACCCCTTGGATTTAACATGTAAGAATTAAATAATAAGTGAAAATAATACTCGAATAATCTTCTGATCTATGAAAAGCAATTTCCTGAGCTTCCGTTTATTTATATATTACAGAACTAACGGAACTGAGGAATGATTTACACAATCACCATACAATTATAAGGGGTGTAATTACACATGATACAAACTTTGGGCGTATGAATGAAAAGTAATGAACAAAGTAATTAGAAAGCTTGAGCAGCGAGCGCATTCGTGTACCAGTGGAATTACACCGAAATTTCATTATTCTTTTTTAATGGAATTACAACAATTATTGATTACGATTGCGAAATGTTTCGTGACAAAGTAATTGAATTACTCACATATCCGCACCACGTGTACTTTTGCAATACCGCCGGAGCAGCTCCGCAGAAGAGAGCCGAATATTTTATATTGCAGCCAGACATGCTAAACCTCGGCGCACTTCTGAAGCAAAATCCCGAATAAGCTATCGCAGTAGGCTATGAAACAAGCCCCGGCAATAAAACAAATCTCCCCAAAGTTATATTCAGCTCAACACATGACACTTTAAAGCTCGCCTAAGAAAATACTAATCTCATTCTTTTAAATTTGTCCAGATTTAAGGCTCTACCTGTGCATGTTTCTAATACCTACTACTCCTTTGAGCATATAGTTTAAATCGTTTAAAAAGCTTGTAATAATGGTCATTCACACCATAATATAGAATTAATCCCTTTATTGCAAAAACAGTAGGTATCTATCTGTACACCTGATTGTAATGAATAACAAAATATATATATATATTAATAAAAGAGACACCTGTCCGTGAGGTATTTCAGCTGTTGTGACAATGATACATCATGAGATCAAAGCCCAAAACAAATTTTCCGTGTACAGCACAAAAAGCAGGGAGCATTTCTGGGATTTTTTAAAGTAGCTGCCTTTTCAACTAAGGGTTATAACAATAAATCCTCCGGCCCTATCAGATTAACTTGACACAATAGTTTCTAAAACTTAAAAAGATACTCAATTGCATCCAACCAACCGGGAAATGAGAAGACCACAGATAAAGAACAGGATAAAGGGAAGGGGCGAGAAGGGAACTGTGAACTTTTAAACCGGGCCGCTATAAATTGCCGAGTACAGATGGCACCGCTGTCGGATAGAGGCAGCGGCATCTGCAGATAAAGCTGTTTTAGCTGCAATACGACATTTTAATTCTGACATTTGTTTACTGCCTCACAAACCCTCTAAGAATATTGCCAATTGAATGTAGAAGTTAGTAAATCTCTGGTCGGATTGATACTCTCGTTGCCGAAACTCGCTAAGAATTCGGCTCTGGGGATACAGAATCAAAAACTTACAAGTGATACTATTATACGCGACTGAAATTTGTAAAAAAAGCAGTGCCTTTTCGTGGGGTTGGTCGGTAAAAGTAGACAAATTACGTATGCGCATTTGAGATTGGAAGCGATTAATATGGAAAACCAACAAATAAATGATAAGGAAGTGTAGAAAGAAATCGTATAAATACGAATTAATTATGACTTATTACTTTAATCCGAGATTACACGAACCATGATTAAGAACCAACCAGTAAATTAGAGGATTTGTCAAAATGTAAGTGGCGGGGCTAAACAATTATTTATTGGCGCTCTGAAGTTACCTCTCATATGTGTACAGTGGTTAATGTATTCACGTACATCTGCATATTTTGTTAAATTAAGTAAATAAATTCTATAGGTCAAATATAACTGTGGATGTTAATATATTCAAAATGCACAAGTTTAATATTGGAAATGAAGAAAATTGCATCGCTTTATGTATGTCTATAATGTGTATACGATTTAAGTTGTACCATTAATTAGAAATTTTCATCCCGTGGGACGCGGAAAGTAAGATAGAAGAGTCCCAAATTCCCATCTCAATCAGTTGTGGCGAACCCGAGGTATCGAAACAAAGGAATTGCGCTTGAAAAGTATTCCAACAAACTAGAGCGATAGGCTTCATATCAATGTGCCTTTAGACTGTGACATCCCATCGGTAATAATTCGCCTCACGTCACAATCTAAACTACTCTAGAAGTTTGGTCACGGCAAATGCTTTTACGACCATCAAGGGTAATATAAAGAAAATGAAAAACACTATATATGTAGTATTGTCTCAGAAAGGTGATACTGACAACTGGTCCCGACTTGACGCCGACCGGAAATAGTATTCCCGGTTCCCCTTCGAGTTCCGTTTCGCACCAATACGGCTCATGCTGCGACGCAACTCCGTTCCCGCTACATTACATCTCCTTAAAGCCAAGGTGTCTGGTTTAAAATGCTAATCTTCACAAATGGGGTGCGCGTTATTTTGAAATATGGTTTTGTTTTACATTTTTATTGCGCCAGCATTTATAATAACGTTTTTCAATTTGCGGTGATATTTCTGCCCGCAGGCAATTTCCACGGGAAACCAGATGCTCTCGCTTAAATATCACCCACTACCATCAAGCAATAAACCATTATTAATTTATTTTACTTCGCCCTAAATGGAATTGTTAACGAGTAACATTTTAAGATTTGTCTACTAGAACTAACATTTCTTCTTTTATGCGTGCATTCACCTATAGGCGCACAATTGGTGGATGCGCGTGATCCAATCTGAAGATATAGATTCCAAATTCAGCAATCCTTTCATTTTTAGTATTTATTGCTAATAGTATGAATCCTACATCGATAAAATAAATTAACGAAAACTTTTAACCCGCCGCAAGAAGTCCGTGGAAGGCGAATCGATATTACTCATTTCGGATATAAATGCATCCTTTTATACACACAGACAAACATAAAACTTCCAATACTTCCAGGTTTACAAATTTATGGACCGATGAAATTTGCTGACTACTCCTTTTAAATTGATAGTTACCATAAATCTCGGGACAGGATATTGCCGCACGAATTATCCTCCCAACTTCGCAGACTTTTTAAACGAAGACAAAATAAAACCTAATATAATATTTATTTATTCTAATATTATTCGTTAGCGTTTCCATTTCCGCTCGCAACAATTTTTCATCTGGGAACGAGGATATGGGAAAATATCAATTAATTATTATTTCCTTTAAGGATACGAAAGAGGAACCATAACGTTAATCAACAAAAAAGTTAAGTATCACTTTTGGATGCAGATATATACCTACGTAAAAAATACCTTTATGCACAATAAAAAATAAGGAATATAGTTTTTCATAATGCATCTATATTATTAAAAACACTGTTTAAGCATTCATAATCTGTACCTTATTAAATCACCATGAAATCTTTCAACATTGTTTTAAATACATGTTTTAAGATGAGGCAACAGAAAGATTTTTAGGTGCATTACCAATGAACACTTAAACGCGTTTAAGAAAATTACCATAAATATAATGGGATAGAAGTGTCGTGCAAAACAAAGGGGTGTGAACTGTGAAGATTTACATCTTCATTTGAAAGTTAGTGGAAGTATGTAGATGGAATTGTTGCAGAATGTAAAGCAGAGCGGGGCAAAGAAGGGTTATTTATTCAAATTAAGGTGACACTGGCGGTTAAAATCCGAATAATCTGGTATATCTACAAGAACTTTGTAGGGCGCAGATTTTCAGGTAAACTTTGTCGTCTAGACTTATTACATATTTCTACAATATATATAACTTATATAAAGTAATTTATTTTAAAGTGTGTGATATTTTAAACGCATCTATGACTTAAAAACAGAAACAATATAACTTTGAGTTAAATTTTTAAGAACATCTGCGCTAAAAAAATCATCCCAACCAGCATCGTAAGAAAAAAGCCAGGGAAATTTCCGCAAAGTTCTTGTGATAACTCGCGCTTTCAAGAAAAAGCGACAATGTCGAGTTTGGCGCGCGAATCGTAAAACATCCCTTGTAAAACATTTGTTTTTATTATATTTTTATCTTCACTTCTTCCAGCGCTTCTGTAGTGTCGCAAGTAATAATTCTTGTTTTAAAATATGCGCCATGTTGTGTGTCAGGCGCAGACTTAGATTTACTTCTTAACTTTTTTGAATACATTAAAATATTTAATACATAACTCGGCCTCTTCGCATAAATCATAAAGCCTTCCCGCAAAAACCTCTATATCTACATAATTATTGAATATTCGCCATATCCCTTTAATACGGCTTTCTTATTTCATTTTTTTTACAGGTGAGTTCCCACAGTTACACCTCTGTAGACTTCATAAACACAGGTGCTGTATAATCGCATGATAAGCTGTTTGTAAACTTTTACTTATATTACCTTATACGTAATATATATTTTTTATGTCTGCATATGTTAGTTACCTAATAGTTTTATTTTGCATGCGTGAGCGAAACCTCTAAAATATTTTGAAATTAAGCGTGTCATTTTTAGAAATGTGCTACACTTTCAGTGCAATTATGTAACCCATTATGTGAATAAATATTAGTGATGAGTGTTTTTGTGCTATACTATAGTGTTCCAAATAAATGTGCTAAGTATAGAACAGTGCCAAAGAGTGAAATGTGTATAATAAATAAAAGTATTTGTTAATGTGGTTTCCTATTGTCATTTAAATCGGCAGTGTAGTAACAATTAATTCAATTACAATTAATAATTTTTGGAGGATTTCGCTCGATGTAATAAATATGACATTGAGTAAATATTAATAATTAAAGCGGTAAAATAGGAGTATGTGTATTGCTTTTTGTTGTTATCGATGTACGCATATCGGCGGTACATTTGTTTTCAATAATGAAAATGGGACAAAAACGGCCGTATGCAGGTATTAAAAGACTATAAATGGCTTAGTAATGACTTCAATAGATCATTAGCGGCGATCACCATAAATAAAATGTTTTAGCGCGCCTAAATTAATTTACAACAAAGTGCACTTTATAATTCTCAATTCATTTAATTATGAGGCGCACTAGAACATGTGTTTATTAGGCTTTTAATTAGCAATATTTTAACATAAATTGTAATATGCTGCCGCGCAAATTGATTTTGTAAATTATCATATGTATTAATCACGACGTTCCCATAAGTACTATCGCGTTGCCTTCAGCGGAAAAATTATTAATATTATATCTGCATGTTCGTGCGTAGCTAATAATGTTTGGACAGATTCTGAACAAATCATTTTCCCTCTGGTAATTGTAATTAACTGCTTTGGCGCTTCGGTACAAAAAAAAGATGTAATAAATAAATAAACCCGTCTGTGAGTAAATAAATAAAGAGAGGATGAATAGGGAAGGTTCAACAATGCGGAGGGAGTCAAATAAATACCAAAAGATAGAAAATCCTCCCCGACTTAAAAATATGCTAATGTATTTGTTGCCAGGGAAATAATACATTTCTTTTTCGGCACGTACGTACAAAAAACAGAATATATGTGAACTCGAGGAGATATATGTTAGACTGTGAAATATCTACGATGCGGACAAGGGAGCAGTGTACGCTCTAACGGGAAATTTACAATATTGTAATACCTCAAAGAAATTCAACCTGCATTCAGCCCACATAATATCATGATGGGAATGATTTGTGGGCCACCTAAAGTATAATAAAAAAGATAGAGCACAAATTTAGATAATGCATATTTTACAGACATATAAATCAAAGGATGTGCTCCGGCTCGCAACTTCGCATACAAATCACACAAATGGTTTCGGCATATCGCAATAATACAAATTTACTAATGTAAAAACCATGAGTTTGCGGAATTTATTATTTCATCGCAAATATTACCAATTTTTTACCCCGCTCCGCTTTGTTGATACTGTATCATGGCTAGAAAATGTTAATTTTCCCCTATAAATTACATATTTGCCCCGTGGTATATTGTAGCCCGCAATGCTTTTTCTGCTTGATTTTGCTACCACGGAAAACTACAACTGTGGGGATATGCATTTCCTGTTACTTTTCTGCTAACAGGAGTTGTTAAACGTTTACTATAACGAAATAACTGTAAAATCTTGAACGTTATTTTTGTGACTTGTCAATTGTTTTTTTAAATCCTCCAAAAATATCTAAAGTAATCTAAAAACATGCAAAATAAATTTATTTTATTTTTTATTAACAGTACAGAAGCGTGTATAGCTGCATTATGGGGGTCTAGGACGTATACCTGAGTCCTGTTAATATATTCTCATATTGATGTTTACATAGTATTGTTGTCTCTATGTATCGTCTCGTAGCTACGGGGAGTTCGGTACGAATGCATGTTAATGGGTTAATTTTTACTTGCTTTCATTAAACATGTTTTCGATCAGCAAACCTTGTTTCCCTGTGGTCTGCCTTCATCTCCGGCCCTGCTCTCAATATGGCGGACGTATAATTAACGTAACTAATACTGCAGCGAAGAGATTAATATGCAATAATTTACTGCCGGCGCTACCGAGTGGGTAACGTAGAAAACTCGACTGGCTTTGTCTGCAAATTCGCCCGCACGCCACCGAGCGGCAACATGATTAACTGACTTCATTTGGAACACAAATTCCGCCAAATGCAAATTTAATAAGTGTATTTGCGTTTTTGTTGCATTTCTACGAGTGGGCGAAGCGAGGCTTCAGTGCCCTCCTTCCTTCAGCTCTAATTTCTGCTCGAGTTTATTTAGGGGCCTAAATAAAGTACGAACGTTTACAAGGCAACAAAGAGACTAAAGGATTCTGTTCTGTGTCTATTTCGATTTTTTAAGACTTTATCTGTTAATAAAGGAAGAGATTATAATCATTGGAGATAAATTATTGAAATTCCTTCATGGGTTACAATCTCAAACGAACGTTTCTTAGATTTTTACCAGTCGAGACTAGTGGTGTTGTTATCCCGGTAGGGTAGTGTCCTTTACCACAACTCTATTAACCTTTCATATTTTATCTGGGAAAATATAAGATTTGGAATAAAACAAACGTCCCAGCAAAGATGGTAAGTTATAGATAGGTTAGCTAGCTGGTACTACTACATGATACAAGCTCTGACCGCAATATATAACTCTGCAGACCAGCAGGGTGTTTCCTAGTACTGATACAAGAAATACGAGAGCTGTCCGACCGAGTTATATGAAGATATCGTCGTGTTATACAAGAGCAAGTTATGTGTGCTCTGCTTTGGTCATGGATGTACGACTTGCTGGAAACGTACTTACTTTAATCGCAACTGGTCGAATAAGCGTTCATAAAATACTACAAATTATAATTATTGTAACTAATTGTAGAAAATTTCACAGAATTCAAATCTGCTAATTTAAATAGTTACTGTAACTTACAATGTAATTGACATTCATGTATGGCGGATAGACGTATAAAATTTTTTGAACTTAATTTACCTACATTTAAATTTACTATTAGAGCTAATATAACAATGTTAACGATTCGCTAGAATAATATAATAGTCTGTATGAAATATATAAAATTTGACTCGAATGTTAAATGTATCAAGATGTTTATAACTTTATAATGAAGTAGTAAAATATAAAATTCATTTGTAATAATAACTGTGTAATCTTCATGTTCAGATCGTTATGCATTTCAAACCACAAAGTTTAAATAGTAATTAATTGTTTTAAACCTCTTATGGCGACAATGAATGACAAGATATTATTTTTCAATGAGAAGAATAGCTTTAACTAACGTACCACAGCTAAATTTTATTATGTTAGCGAATATTATTTTGATATTTAACCAAACGGAAAATATTCATTGCTTATTGATGTCAAAATTTTGTATATTATCCCTACCGTTCAGAAAATAGAAAAACTCGATAAGAGCATAATTTTAAAAAGTCACAGATTAAAAGTATCACAAAGTGGCTTAGTTAAATTTTTCAGTTATAAGTGCTAAAAAAACTGTTTTTTGAAAATGTTATGGCTAAAACGGCATTGCATTTCTTATCACCCACCATCGTATACAATATGAGGTCAAACTGTGTTGGGACCACAAATCCAATTAAAAAAATTAGAGAGCGCTTTCTGATGTGTTTTTGTACAATGTTTGTTTCCCTGGCGAAATGTAATTAATTTTTGCGAAAAAGGAACATCCCCGAAATTTATGCCCCCGTAGGAAATAATTTATTTTTAACCTAATTTATTAACTGCGGCAATAATTTGTTAGCACCATCTGTTTATTTTTAGTCCTTTTTATGAAAAGATGAGAATCATCCCCCGCCAAGGCGGGATCTATTCTCGCGCTCTGAAATTCAATTAGACCCCTGTATACCTGCAGCCCTTTTTTCTCAGGGGAGCCTTACCTCGTCAATCTCTCGTTATACGTACTGGTCATGCTACACCGCCATTTTGTTTAATATACTGCACATCTCAAATAATAGAAGTTCCCTCGCCCACATATCTCAACGTACAAAGAATTTAATCATGGTCCAAAATTGAACTGTACATCTTGTATAAGAGTTATTCCCCTACTTATAGGTGTATTCGTTCAGGTATATACGATATATATATTTACCTAATGATAATTGAGTTACTTTCTTAACAACAATAACATCAAAAAATATTAATATTATTAACGCTGGAGGCTACACGCGCGTCCACCGTTACGTTCAGCGTATTCCTCGAGAGTTCAAGCTAAATTCGGCGTATATTAATAAGGAAACAAGCGCTATTAATAAAAATAAACTTTATAACTCCCAACATAAGTTGTAAACAATTAAGACGTTATACAAGAAAAATTCCGCGAATATTTCAGCAGTATTAACAAGCGGGCCCTGCGGCGCCCACAAAATATGAATATCGTTATTGCCTTGCTAGTATCTACAACAACCTTACTATTGTTACAAAAGTGGAGATCAGTTCTATTGTACTTTTGATAACTTAATTAAAAGTCAAGAATTTTTATCGCGCTCCAAATTTACTCCGCCGACATTCCAAACAAAAATAACACGTTTTTTTCAGGAAAATATAGCTTCCTGTAGTTGTAAGAACTGCTTCGAACAATGCCTAAATGTTTTGGTGTCAACTACTCCCCTTGCTTAATATTTCTCGTTGTTCGAGAAAAATGGTATAATTAAAACTAATGTTCATGAAAATAGGAATTCTATTCAAAACACATTTTTATGCAATGTAGATTCATTAAATACCTATTTCGATTAAAGATTAAGATCGCCTGTATGAATTTGATTTCCAAGAAGCTAACGAACCAACATGAAAACGTTCTCACTTGGCGGTCGACGTAAATATAAATCTTTCCACGATTACGTGACATCCGATTGAATCGTATCATATCACGATTTTTCCCAATTCCCACAAATTTAGGCTCCGACTCCCCGTGTGGTAGCGCACGACGTGCTATCACTTTATCTCAAGAGGGGTAATTAACAACATCGTGCAGAGTTTGCAGATCTCACCATGTTGGCGGTCAAGCGACTAGTGAATGAAATCTACAATCGGGATTCTAAGGTAACATCTCAATACACCATGAGTACATAATTTTAAAAGTGTGCATCACTTGGCGCTCTTTCTTTCCTTCCTTAAGTCGAGTCAGTGAGCGAGATAAGGACGGCAGGATCACATATCGTGTACACGCCAGTGTACGCTGCTTTAAGATCACCAGCGTCTGTGAAACCAGTCGATCGTCTCTGACGATAAAGAAGTTAATATATTTACTTATACAGATACGCCATTAGGTAGCCTGGCTTTCCGTCTGAAATAAAAGTAAAATATACTCTTCAACTTTGTTCATCACTGAACGTAATTAATGTTTTACATCCTATCACAACAAATTAAGATAAGCCTGATAAGTTCGAACAGCTTTATTACAACTGAACTTACTCGGCCAGTAAGTGACCGTTTGAGATTGTCCGGTGGGAGGTTTTCGAACCGAACAAATACGCTTAACATTACTTTCGTGGAACAAATGCAATTCTTTAAATTCAAATTCCCGATGGGACCCAATTTAAACCTGTCTCGCCTCGGATGAAGTGACCCTATGACGTGACCACCTTGCCATTTCCTTAAATTGATGAAACTGTCGCAGGGGATTCGATCTCTATCATGCTAATGTGATCATGCTCTCTTCTCTCATTAGAGATATAAATGTAAATCGGTATTCTTGCTTTTTGTTTGGTATTTTTGTATTATGTTGGTTGATTTGCGTTTAAGGAATTGTGTATGCCTAATTATTTTATTATTACAATTGCTCAAATATCAGCAATTAAAAATACTAGTTTTGTTGAAGAACATCACAACACTCAGCGTATTACGAAAGTGTTTTGCCCCGACAAGAAAAACAGAAAAAAGAGTTTTTGATAGAAAACAAAAGTTATCATCAGAGAAAAACTCCTCCAAGCAATAGAATGGTTTTTATAAGGATCCCTTTATTTCATTTGCCGTTTATTTTAGTTCTCTTTCAAAAGGCAGTTTGTTAGAGAAGCGATATCATTTCTCGTATATTCCCTCCGTTTGTCGCAATCAACATCCGGTTTTCCAGTCTGGCAGAGAAAGAAGTGAATTTGTGTTCTTGGAGAGAAATACAACATGCAGAGGCCAGCAGAACGAACACAACTGGGTTGGCTCCAATCTTGATCTATTTGTTTTGTGATCCTTGCCGGCGGCACAGCAATCCGTCGTTTCTTATCGCGCCCCTGCACTTCCCCAGAAAGCAGAAGCTCCAGCTTCGAGGGATGAGGGAGCCGCTGGATTTATCGTACTCTCGAAATTATATTTCAAGGTATAATAATGCATCAAATTTCGAGGATGTATGGGCAAATATAAATTCAGAATTAAATATAGAATGGAAGCGACGCTAGATATATTGGGCTGCAAACGCGGCCCGACGCGGCATTACTCAACTGTAAGCCGGAACAATCCCCCAATTTATCCTGGGCTTGGAAGGTAGCGGATCTCATTGGGATTTGATGAAACTCCGCGCGGCTGCTAATCTCGCGGTTAACTAGCTTTGCAAAATAGATGCAATCCAAAAAGTTGGCTTTAACACCGAATCTACAACCCCTTTTCCGAATGCAGCGGTTAAAATTCTCTCTTTAGACAAAGCCGTCTTCGATCTAGCCAGCTTATACGTTCGCCTTGAAACTTCTCTTGAGTGAATACTTGTTTTTGGGTTACTATCACACGAATTTAGCAATCAGATTAATGTACCTGTGCAAGAAAGCATGGCTATTGCAGATCTACGCCTTTCGCCCCTTCGGAAATCTGGCACCGGCGCCTGCTTTCTCCGCTAGTTTTCCGCGCTCAGCTCAAGCGAAACTCATTTTAAAAAGTCGCAACAACTCGCTCCGTGGAAAGCATGCCCGAAAACCGATATCTGATCGAACCTCCGGGAAATGAAAAAGTTCCGTGGAAAACTTGAGAGACGGATAAAGGAGTTGTGCAGTTTCCTATTTATGGAGTTTGAAGAGAGATAAGAGACGGATGCGATGTGTATGCGGGTCGCGTGAGTGGAAGGGGTGAGACACTATGGCGGCGAACGTCACATTGCTCATTCTTTGCGCACTCAGCACATTTTAAAATGTATCAACCCCCTATAAAATAACAATAAGTTATATGTGTGTACTTGCTTGGCGCATACACAATTTTCCAGACAAACACGAAAAAATCTTTATTGCTATAGTATAGGACAATGTGAGATTTGTTTCGTCTATCTTTCCTTTATATATATATATATTGACTTTAGCTCTGATAGGTACGTTATAGGAAAACAAAAATTATTTGCACAAACTGCAGTTGAAATTTCTAATGTTCCATTCTACACATAATCCAGTTCTTACCGCGCGCCTCCACCAATTGTGCAAGTATACAGAAAATAACGTGCAAGGACATTCTAATTATCCCGCAGATATACGGCTCTTTAATACACCCCTTAATTACTTCCTGTTTCGTATTGGGCATTCCATTTGTTTTCATTTAAGTGTAGCGGGAGGGCCAATAATTTACGCAACATATTACTATTTAATAAAGAAGCCGCGGGTTGCGCCGCGCAAGAGCTAATTGAGAATTTGTATGTTCCTGTATCCATCCTCGCTCGTCCGCGCAATTTATGTCTTCACCGGCTTGCTTTATGGCTATTTTGCAGAACTCGTTCTCGAAGCCGCAAGATGTCTCTATCGCCGACCAGAGATAGCTTTATGGTTATTCCACGGCAATTAGATTAGTCTGTTGTAATTCCAGTTTTTGCGAAATCTCGAACCCGCGACAGATGGCGCTTTGACTTATGGCTCGCTCCCATGGATATGAGATTTCGGAACACTTGTTTTCCGGGGGAGATCTCCTTTTAATACTATAATTGCGATTTATATTCTCGTTCGCGCCGCCGCCGCCGCCTTGAACAACGCACGAACTTCCGGGTGCGATTTGCTATTTTGCTAAAATGTAAAAATGCAGGTGCCATAAATTCCCCCTGTCAATACATTTTAAACCGGCGCAAAGCGTGAAACTCCGCCGCCGGAGAGAACGAACCGAACTAACAATGAATCTTTTATTTTTTACGTAACCTTCAATATTTTTGCGGAAGGTTAGCGGAGGCAATATTTCTCCTCCGCGGCGGTACAGGTGCCGTTACGTCGCCCGCTTTTTTAACAAAAATTTCGCCCTAACCTCTTTGCACGAAGGTCACGTATCTTTTTGCAGGCTGACAGGTGTCTTTGTGGTTGTTTTATTTAAAGAAGTTTTATGGGTGACTTAAGCCGACTCACAATTAGCTGCGAAGAGCGTTGCCCCGGGACATCCACAGGCAGTCTCTGCTGCGGCTCTAAGCAAATTTCTGTTGATTTTTGACAAAGACCGTTGCATGGGAAGGTAATCATGCATTTCGATGCATCGTAAACTGTAGATGTTCACCTGCAGGTTCGGTTCTAAAGGGCGTAAAATTCCAATTGAAACACCTTATTCCTTTTAAGTGTTGTTTTATTCCTTCGTTAGAATTCATAAATATGAACCTTTATTCCATGATGTTAGTCCATATGTGAAAAATAATTGTTATTAAAGGGAAATAAACATTGCGGGAACGGTTAATTGGGGAATTAAATCAAAGAGAGCTATAAATAAAAACGCGTCCCGAAATTGCATTCCAACAAACAGAAGGGTTCTAGACCTATAGAAACTATCGACCTTTTATACGCCATAAATAATAATTTTTGCAGTATGCCGTGTCTATAGCAAAGCGGAAACATTGAGCGTTTGTAGTGCAGGTACGTAGCAGGGGCGAATGAAAAATTGTTTCCAGCCCCTATCTACGCAATGATGCCAATTATGTGAGTACACTTCGAACACTTTTATGGAACATGATTCATGTGACAAAAACACGAAACGAATCAACATGTTCGGTCGGAATTTTGTTACCTACTTTATTATGTTACTCAGATCCCCCCGTTATCACCCACTTGTTCATATACATTACACGGCTACAAATTATTCAACTTTTACTCAACGTGTATAATTTTTTAGTATTACACAACTTTGAAAAACGGACAAATAAACTTGGGAATCGGGTCAAACAAACAGAGACGTTATAATTTAGATCGGCATTATACATACAGAACTGTATATTATACTATTCAACCATACCTGTCCGTTGTTTATTTATAATCTGTCTATGAGCGACCAAAATTTATACTGCAGCGCGCTGGCAGAGATTTGCCGTGAAATAATTGCCCCCTGCCTGTACGTTCTACTACACTAATTTGAAAGTAGCCCTACCAGGAGAAATTGAGTCAGCTATTGAACATGGTAATCCATCTTCCAGAAGCTCGCACGCTATGTAACATGTGGAGACCGTGAATAAATGGCAGAGGTTCATGGGGGAAGGGAAATTTAATCTACGGATTGAGCCCTGAATTTAGTTTCACCAGAGGTGACACTAGAAATGAATGCGGCACGTAAAAAAATCATTATTCGGCCATAGCCGCGTGCTAAATAAAATGGACGGAATTTTTTTTTACTTTGGAGACTGGAAAATTACGTAGTTTGAGGAGATCGTCACAATATAAATAATTTACCACATTAGCGCATTACGTCATTGGTACAGTAACGTGAACTGCACCGTACAAAAATAAATGAAAAATGTGCCAAGCATTTATCTCATATTATAATGTAATGTTGTAAATGGTATAAGTTATTACATTATGCATGTATTTTTATTGCTTTATTAAATATATATAGGTGTGTGCGGTATGTGTATCTATTTTATTTATTAGAAAATCTTCCAACACCTTATAAGTAAACCTGAAGCTAAATGTTTCGTACATACTTAAATCGTAAATGGTTGCATGGCAATTATTAATTGCATTTGTGGCTGGCTTGAATAAATCTCTAGAAATATTCCCAACCACGCAAGTTATTGAAATATGAGATTCTAAACAAGTTTACATAATGTTAATGCAAATCAATTGGTTATGACTACCGACCGCCGATAAATCAATTATGGCGTGATTTGATACATTAAGGTGCCTGTCAAATCCTAGATTTACGGTCGCCCTGATGAATTATTATCTTTAGATTCGTGTAAATAAATTTATATCTGATTTAGGTACGTATGTACGTAGATAACATACATACTAACCAGATTTAGGTACGAAAATTCTCTCTGCACGAATTTTACGACCTCTCAGGCCTAACTTGCGAATTTTCAAACTTAATGGCGCATCCATCAATGACTGAAAAAACGAACGCACCCCTCCCAGTTTCGCTATTATCTCGTATGAAAAACAGCAAGAAAAAAACTACAAATCTCTGTCGCCCACACTTCCCCGAATTTTAAAGTACTCTTATCGGTCGGCAATCTATATTCTATCCTCCCTCCCCCAAAGTAGCGTCCTAGGAAAAGTATCACTCCCCTCTAGGGCGAAGGGGTCTCGGCGTTCCTGTACATTCCCCGGCCAGGGAGGCGGTCACGTGACCGGCAATCCTTCACCCCAAGACAGCCAACTCGTTGCTATGGAGATAAATCTTCTATCTTGCTGCTTCTAATTGGCTCTCTTTTCGTTAGTTTAATTTTGTGTTAATGTTGGTATGCTCCAGTAATTAACAAAGGCATTCATCGCATTCGCTATGACATTTGTTAATGTCATTCTAAGGGTTGACTTTAAGGATTAATGCGTCTCTTGAAAAATAATCCTTCTGGCTAGTTGGTCAATAACGGGGTACTTGTTTTACCCCGTTCTTTTTACTAACATGTGTAGTTGATATATTTACCTCCTTCGCATCTTCCGTGTATTATACACGATGTAATACTAAACACGTTTAAACGGCTGTGCAATGGCTATATCTGTTTCTAGAGTGCCTGTCAGCCTTTTGAATAAGAGCTAATGTTATGTGAAAAGTCTGCCAGAATAGTTGTTTATATTATAAATAAATCCAGACAATATGCCCGTTGATAAATCAGCGTTTACAAATTTATCTCCGTTCTATTCTTCTTCAGCCGCTTCACTTAGTTGGCTCTGGTCGTACATCAGGAGACCAAGACTAAGGATATTTATCCAGACATATAATGCGCCGCTGTATGAAATTTGTCGCACCATTAAACTTTCATGTATATTGTCGGTCCTGTTCAATAAGTTATTTTTCTAAGATAATACTACTTCTTATTCTTATTTAACTCGACTCTATAATGTAGAGTATACGCATCTACTGTAGCTAGAACATCTTTTCATGCTTAATGCAGTTCCTTAATTAGCAACTTATAATACACCACTAATTTACTTATACTCTTTTAGTAACACAGAAAAAATGATCTAAATATTTTCAAACAATCTCCAAGAACGTAATTACAGCAGATAGCAACAAAATCTATTTATAGCCGATTGCATCAGAGATCTTCCGCTCCTTGTAAATAAATAATAATATTCAGCGGCACGTCCAGCAAGGTAAACAAACGTGGACGTATTTTTATGGTTGTAGCATCGAAAGAGGACGGAAGACAGCGGTTGGAAAAGGATATCAATAAAATGATAAGTCTTACGTGATTTGCAATTTCTTTACGGGTGGCGCTCTATTCAATGCAGCGGGAATCCGTAATGATGACACACTTCTATAAATATTACTGACCTGCCTTAACAGTTATTAGCGGAATATCAATATCCTATGCGCAAGACGCACTTGTCGTACCAAGTTAAGTTTCACTTTTGTAGGTGGGCGCACGTGACTTATAAATCAATCAAAGTATTTTTTCCTTTTGTGTGAACGAGTATCTATTTTCGGAACGCGGAGGGCAGGAGATGTATTTAAATGTACAAGCCGAAAATGTTTTGTCCAATTTGAAATACATGTAAATACGCATAAAACAGATAAATGCGACTCCCCCAGTGATTTATGGCAATAAAACAATGCGATCATAAAACATTTAACATAATCAGATATCACAATGCACTGACCACTGACAACACACACCACATGTGACCTATGACTTCGGCGGTGTCAGTTCATAACTCATGTTCAATTCGCCGTGATAAAAAGGCCCCGACTCCGAAATTTTAACGTGTGCACAATAATGTACACACTGGACTCTATGCAATTCATTTTAAACCGTAATGTTTCATTTTTCTGAAACTTGCCTCGATTTACACGGGTTGTAAACTGCTTCAATTTCGCTTATAGCGTACAATCCCCATTCACTCCTTTATTATCCACCACTTATTTATCATTTATTTTTTCATGTACTTTACAATGCACCAATTACAGTACGGGCCGTATAGTAATAGATATTCCCTTGCATATTTCTCATCGACCAACAGGATATTAACAAACACAATTCATAACTCCAATATTAACAGTCTTGTCTGCGGCGGTAATTTTTGTTTCTCAAAGGTGTGTTCTCTTACAAGAATGACAACGTAACAGAACGCCCCATTAATTTTCATTAATACGAACGCATTACCATAAGAACTATGCATACCTTAAGAGATGATGCTAGCAGGACAACATGAATATCATAATTAAGTTGGTAGATAAATAGTGATAGCCTGAACAAAAGTGATAAATCTTGAAGACTGCGTGAACTCATAAACAAACTCTAATAAAACCGTTAGCTCAGTGCATGCACATGAAGCTGAGCCAACAACTTGTACAATTTTTTCGCAGCTACAAACATTAGAATGTGCGAATATGCGAAATCACCCGCGTTACTCTGGATGGCCCGAGTTGGAAAATTCACATTCAACAAATCGAAATTCATAATGTCGCACCGGAAGTCAGTATCCCAGCCAAAGAGGAGGAACGTATATATTACTGTGTATTTTGTCGGTGCTCAAAAAAGTCGATTTTAATTTGAAATAGAGCTCCGAAAGTATTCTCTTAGAGGAAAAAACTCGGATCCATGAATTTTCGCTCGCGTCCTGTAATTTAGAATAGCGAGATATGAGAACAAACCCAAATTAGGGATGAAAAATATAATTTATTAGCCAATTAGCGAAGGCATTACTTTCGATAAAATATTGGCATTAATTTCCAGCAATGTTTCACAAATAAATCTTTTTTTTTTCACACAACAAATTGATTTATCAAGCGACAGTAATTTCAAGTAATAGTATTTTTTCAAAACCGACCTGATAATATTTCTACTATATTTCTGTAGAAGCTATTGAACCTGCTCTATAAAAGACAGTTAAACGTAAACGTGGTCGCGCACCGGAACGCAAAATCGTATATATCTTTATTTCAAGAACATTTTATAAAAAAGTATCGTGTTAATTCAAGTATGACAGATAAAATGCAGTTTGTTTTAATATAAAAACGCGAGGGTAGAACCGAGATGTATATCTACGGAAAAAGCACAGCCAGTTTAAATTTAAATAACAAGTGTAAATGACATCCCGCTAATTATGGTTTATCTCCACTGAACCCCTCCGTTTATCTTCATACTGCTAAAAAATTCATAAACTCGAATATACTTAACGCATCATATATTTTGTCGTTAATGCTATGCAGTTTGAAATAACCTCTATCCGTGTTTAAACCATATTCCAACTTATATTTAACACAACAAATTAAATATATTTTATGATCCTATATTTTTTGTATATAATCCTTCACAAACGAAAAAACGTTTCAGAATTTATATGCCTAGGAATTTATGTGAAATACTTTCTGCCGTTTGTTTGTCAAAAGGTTGTTTTGATATAAAACGCAATAAATAAATAAATTAACAATATAATGAAGTGGAACGTTTTCATTCTTCAGAATTGGGCCGTAAATCCCGAGAGGGCGTCCTCCCCCCAAAACTCATAAAGTTGAGGATCATATTAAGTAAACAAAACTTTATTTGATAGATGACAAAAGTCCGAAACTTACATTCTGCACACGAAATGGGTCGCGCAGAAAGAAAATACAAAACTCTAAATCTAAACTATGTACTGCTGTGTCTTTACACAGATACACTTTATCAAAATATATCGCTATTGCATGAGTGGCTTTAGTAGGCGGGCTACGGAATAGATCTATCAATAATTTATCGACCTTTGTTTTATTTTCTGACAGGCGCGGCGCTATATTTTTCAAATAAAACTTTCAAATATAAATGGGCCGTGTGTGAATATCCCTTTTGCAAGGTAAGATGAAGATTGCGAGCCAACTGACTTTTTTCAGCAAAGTTTTTCCCCTGTTGCAGAAACTTCTGTATAAATCGACCCTCTGTAGTTTCCTTTGCAACAGATATATGGGCGTGGCGTGCATTACTAGTTTAGTTAATTTAAATTTTTATTAACATCTCCTTGCAGTTTAAAAATTCTCCCTAAAAAGCCAACGCCCTTTGCTTTTGAATGTACTTATTACATAATGTTAGCTTAAAACGTACGTATACTCTGAAGAAATTAATTTAAAGCAAAAGTTTACTTTGCTGTATAAACACACGAAAAGTTTCGAAACAAAAGTTGCCTCCATTAAGTATCCCTCAAGTGTGTATTACTTTAAATTAGTAGTGATAAGGCATGGCAATTAAAAATGCATATTTAATAATGTCGTTGTGTGGATTGAATTTTCAATATGCAATACTACTTAAGTTAACTGATGCATAAATCACGATACCTTTGTCTTCGGGGGCCGCACTCCAGCATAATAAGGGGCATGAGGAGTTAATAAACTTTGAAGGAACACTCCTCTAAGCAGTTAATTTTCTCTGTTTTTCTTGGACACAAACTCAATATTCGTAGAATTCTAAAGTGGAATGAGAAAATCGCGAATAAGGAAAATATATAAGAATAAAGGGAAAAATAAAACCCGTTTATAAAAGAAGAGTTGCAGTTTCATGTAATATTATTTTAATTTCTACTGACATTGTTCCACGGAAGCCTGAGGCTAGTTAACATAGCATTATATAGAATGAATTAAAAGATTTAGTTGTTTAAATATCAAATATAAATATCATTTAAGATTAGCACATTTTTAACGAATACTGTTAGTGAATGCATGCTATAAAATCAGTATTAAGTAAATTCTAGTTTTAGACGATTTATTGGCGATATCAGTTTTATTAACACTTTTTTAATCGATTCTTGCAGAATCCGGAAGTTCCAATGCCTCACGCCTCCGGTGAACCCGGATCTCGGTCCAATGTTGCCAACATCCACACGGAAATCGTATAGGACCCTGATGAGTTAGTTCCACGCCAAATGGGATGATCCACCTTGTGAAAAATGTGTATACTTTTAGTGGTTAAGTGTAAAGAATAATATATAATTATAAATATAATCCAAAGTATTTAGTATTTAATATTGATATGAGATATTTTTCGAACTTTCCAATTTAAATTATGATAGTTATACATAAAGTGTGAAGACATGATTACATAATTACATAAATACGTAAGTTACTGTGCCATATACTGAAAAAAGGAAACGATATACGTAAATTTGTACTCCTAAAATTCGTAGTTTTAAGACGTCTAAGTGCGGGCGAATCGCCAGAAAGTATATTGTTAATTTTTTATTGCACACGTGACCCAAGTAAGCATCACGTTTAATAGTAAATGAACCAGTAGAATTCACGAAAATACAAAACGCTCCTTATGCAATATATTTAAAACATTCCTGTGGGTCACGAAAGTCAAACGCTTTATCGCTGCTGAAATTAAAAAAAATGTATCAGGCAAAACTTCTAATATTTAACCAATCTTATAATAATGATGTAATCATAAACTGTGATGCTTATTTGAATTTTTATTGTACATTGTAGATATATAACAATCTTTATTGTTTTGTTAAATAGTGTTGTTTTTAAGTTTGATAAAAACCGAAATGAAAGCGATCTCTAATTTGTATTTATTAAGTTGTAGGAAATGCAATATTAATTTAGAGGAAATACAAATAAAAATTATCTAAGTAGCTTAACGTACGGTATTTGCAAAATGTTAGGGGAGAAGCACTTAGAATTGAAAAAAGTTACTTTGCCCAAACACACTGGTACTTATTTTTATAAGCTAGCTAGTTATACGTTCTATTGTAAGATATTTATTTATACGTTCTACTCTCTTTTATTATTTTACATATTTCGTCTTGTACATTAATGTACTTATTAATCTAGAGCACCGCTTGTACTAATTTAGCTTTAAAAATTTCGAAATTTGTTTGCTTGTAGAAAAAGTGTAATATAAATTTAAAATCTTGTAGGGTATAATAAAAGATTGTAAATAAAATTTAAAAATCGAGAAACCTCCTTGTGAATTTAAATTGTGCGTAGTGTACCTAAAATTGTAGAGATAGTGGATAATACTCTTAGAAGGGAAGAGAAATGTTTTATTTTGTTTTTGTTTTGTTGTTTGTTTTTAAAAATTTTTATACGAAACGAAAGTACAACACATGTATACGTTATAAAAGTACTTAAAACGCAGAGGAACTCTGTACCTTGCGCTCCAGTGTGTCTGGGCCCCTTGTTTTCTTTATTTAATTTAAATTAATTAATAAAAATACGAAGAATCTACTCTAATTCTCAAATGTGTAAATAAAGTTGTAAAATT
This sequence comes from Quadriops clusia, assembly GCA_033557875.1. Classification (NCBI taxonomy): domain Eukaryota; kingdom Metazoa; phylum Arthropoda; class Insecta; order Coleoptera; family Hydrophilidae; genus Quadriops; species Quadriops clusia. The sequence continues at coordinate 32,436 of JAWQRP010000227.1, forward strand.
TCCATAGCATATAAGGATAGAGTGTATACTATTCGATTAGATATATTGTTTGTTTTTCTTTTTCTTATTATTTTTATTATTATTTTTTTTTTGGTTTTATATTTACAAATTTTGTTGCTTATTTGTTGCTCAAATACATTTTCAGTGTGTAATATATGCTCCTATCTTCTTATCTGTCGTCTATGTGTGACTGTAATTTATTTTAATAAAAAGTAATGTTTAAAACGTTAGTTGTTTTTTGCTTGCTAGGTTGTTACCTTCTTAATTATAATTAAATGGCGCTGAGTCTATTTATTTTTTACGTATAATTTTTCCATAAGTTCCCTGTTAGTAAAGTAAGACTACTGCTATTTCCACATAATGCCGAGGAAACTCTTATTTAGATTGCTTTCCAAGACAATTTAGTACGGAAAAGAATGTAAATTGTGAACTAGCGCAAAAGGAAGAAAAGGAATAGTTTTTTACAAACAATTAAATATGCACTGGGAATTTACAAGCGGCGGGAGCTTTCCAGCGACCCAAAAATATATTGTTTACTTAATAAGAAAATATCTCAATTTGAAACGCGCTCGCGGAACTGTATTCGAAGCCTCAAGACGACGTGAAATATATCGAAAAAGGACGGGAGAGCGAGGCGTGAAGACGCTTGCAAGTGGGACACTGTGTACTTCATTGGTATGCATTGAGGATTTATACAGGCATGAAGCCAAAAACATTCATCAAGGTGGATTTAACTGAAACTCTGATTCATTGCAGTTCTAATATATGTACGGCTTCAGCATGCACCTCGCTGAAAATTATTATTTACTAAAACTGATTGCTGCTGGCGTCTTATGTACAATTGCTTGGGTTTCGATATCTGAAATATTGGAGGATCGCTGGGTGGGGTTTTGGGAGTATAAATTATGTGAAATCTAGGGAAGATTTATTGTTCTTGCTTAAACGGATACTGACGCAGCAAGTAATGCTTTAAATGCGATTGCAGAAGTGTCTGCTATTTGCAAATTTATTGCAAAAAATGTAGTTTTGGGTTGAGTAAGGAAGCTGTGTTGAGAAGGTGGAAAAAGAGGGTTCGTTAAATGTAGAAAAAACGAATGTAAACAAGAAATAGTAGAGGAAGTGTGCGCGCCGAGGGCGTCTATAAAATTGCAACTAACCTGTAGTAATCCGTGTGAATTAGTGTGTTTAATCAGGCGTGCTTGAGTTCCACTCCACGAGGAGAGAGAGAGGGATGATGTCCATGTTGGGGTGGTTTCCGTTTAGGGGTGTGAGGTTGCGGTGCGAGGCAATCAGCCGCCTGACAGCTATGAAAGATGGTGTTACCAGGTGTTACATGCATGCTCATACGTTTTACGGAAACTTTGAAATAGTGTGCTATTATTAGGATGTATAACATACACTTAGCTGCAAAAATCGTCTGAATGAGTGTGCAGTTTAGGTGCACAGACTGGTTTCAGTCGGCTTTAACGCTGTTTCCCTATCTTGCCGAAAACCTACTGTGATTTGCACAAACGCTACGGTTTTCATTTTAAATTTGCATAGACCGTGGACCGCTCAAAGACAAGCACTTCTTTATAGGTCAGCAAGACTTAACAGCCAACAATTAAAAGGTCTAAATTAATTTATTGGAAGAACGTGTGAATTTTTATCTGCATTTCCTCAGTCTATGGTGGCATCGCCGTAGTCTGTCGGTTCAAATTCAACCCTTCATCAAGAACGCAAGATGAGCAAAGTCTGGCTGTGTTATAATGAACTCGGCTGTCCCGCCAATGACAGAGGCCACGGATTGCAATCTAGCCCGTCCATCTCGCCCCGCTCGAATAAATTAATTGTGAAATACCTTGTTCTCTCTCGGGCGGCGGCATCCGCGAAATTTACGGCATTGTCAAATCTAATATCCCGTATTAATGAAGAACAAATTGACATTTTTCAGGGTGCGTGCTCGTTGCGTATGCGGAGTCACGCTCGCCTCCATGGAGGCTGGAGGGGTTGGTCGGATGGTTGGCAGACCTGTGCACGTAGCCCCACTGCATGCGTGAGCCACATTCTCAAACTCTGCGGCCGCCCATCGCTGGCTGCTTGACTATGATGAATATGCATAAGCTCTGATGGGAGATTTATTATACCCCGCCTGAAGATTGACAGTAATTAAACGATATTTTCGAGTTAGATGAAAACGAACTTTGTTTCTCACCGGTCCGCCCATTTGCACCTAAATATATTATGTATACGCACACCTAATACCTAATCCTTGTTACCCACAAGGTTGGAGATGCCTTGAGAGCGCGGAACGTTTGATGCAAACGTATTTCTCTTATATTACTCTTCTGTACTTGACGTTCATAGGTATAAGGCCGAACGTGATACAGAATTATTTGGACTATATCTTAAGCTTACGGTTTGAAATAAAAAAGATATATTTAAAGTAGAAATTATAGAAGTTCTTGCTAAATATTACTTTATTTTTAATTTTAATATTAAAATTTGCCTTAACAATAATTTCTACCTTAAATATATTTCATCTTGCTGGGTCACACAAACGTAATTAAAGAATATACAGGGTGTCCCAACCTCGGCGGATCGGTGGATTGTGACTTTATTACTGAAGATAGATCAACTGTGTAAATACAAAAGTTATATTGCTTTAAAAAAGGTACCTTTTTAAAATATTTTTGATCT
>JAWQRP010000228.1:0-35106 GCA_033557875.1 Quadriops clusia
GTTATGATTTTAATATGTACATATTACATATGTAAATGTCTCTTCTTTTGTAAAAACTATAGCCTGACTTCATTATTTTGAATACATGGTTAACTAGATTTCCAAACTTATATAGTGCAAATTAAATAAACTTCATATGTAGAGCCAACCTTTGGTAATCCGACATTTTTTGGTAATCCGACACTCCCCCGGTCCCGTATTGTCGGACTATCGCGATTCAACTGTACAAATTAATAATATTAATTAATCTTAGCCATTAATTATGTTAATGATTGATTACTTCATAAAAATCGTTCATTATTTAAAATAATTTGTTCCCATGTTTTTAGGCAAGAAAAGTGCAGATGAATCCGATTTACCAGAAGTAGATCAAAACACGAATAAAAACCTCAGGACGAGACAAAAAACTAAATAAGCGACCAACAATTTTCCGTCATCTTCGTAAATCCGAGATTTACGAAACCACTCATTTTATTGTTGTTCATCTTCCATTTTTAAGTTTCTTATAGTTTATTTTTCGATCAGATCAGTTTATTGTACTTTTTGTTTGTGTGACTGAGTGACGTGACATTGTAATTTTTAAGGAATAATCATCGACTGCCACTTTCTTATTGCATTTAAATTTAGGACACTTTTATAATCACACAGAATGTTGCAAAAATTACATTTTTATTGAAGAAAATTAATTTATTTTGTAAAATAAATTCCGCGTAAAAATATTCATATAAATGAATACTTCAAGGAAATGAATACTTCAAGTAAATGAATACTTCAAGTAGATGAATACTTCAAGTAACTGAATACTTCATGCAAATGAATATTTCACCACATATATGAATACTTCGCAAAAATGAATCACTTTATAGATTTATTATATTACTTTACAAAAATGTCATTATTTTATAAAATACCTTACTTTGTAATATTGCATTACTTTATAAGATTGCATTACTTTATAAGATTGCATTACTTTATAAGATTGCATTACTTTATAAGATTGCATTACTTTATAACATTGCATTACTTTACAACATTACATTATTTCATGAAATTTACTTTATACCAATGTTATAAGGAGTTACGTTTCGGTGTTAATTTTTGTACTTCGTTTTGTTGCGTTCTTGGCAACAAATGAACAAGCCTTTTGCGAAATTGAAAACTTATTTAATTTTCCAACAAAACAAAAAACTTGAGTGTTGTGCAATAGGTTAATTTGTATAATGTGTAACAACTACACTTTCGAACTGTTTTATGTTAAAATCTTTACTTCAAAGCAAAAACTTTCTTGTATTGCAGCTTTTACTAGTTTTTTTTCAATAAAGTGTTTATTATGAGAAAATTAAATGTTGCACATCTCCCTAACAAACCGACTCCCTATATACGTGAAAGAACAGTAAAATTTATTTATTTAATTTCCTGTTATTAATATTAATCTGATTTTATTAGTGGGCGTTAGTTTCCAGAATGAAAAACATTTGATGTCGGAAATCCTAGTTTTAAAACACTAATCCTGTCTCTTTTGACAAGTTTAAAATACATACAGTGAAATGTAGATTAATATGTACAATAAATTAATACAATTTGTATAAGTACTTATTTCATTTGTAAATTTTACGGAGAAAACTATTATTCGGTAACCCAATTGTTCTATAATGGCAAAACAACCGCACCTCAAATGGCGCCCTATGCCGCCTTTCAAGAGACCCGATAAAATTATTTCATCAGATGCGCGATTAAGAAATGATGTTATGGGGTTTGTACCAACTTACGAAGCGGTAAGTAAAATAAAAATCTTTCTAAGTTATTAATTTTAAATTATATATTTTTGTCATTCACTCAAAAGGACGCCAAAACAAACATGTTTTTCTTGATGGGGGAAGAGTACATGCGGATGTGGTTTAATGAACGAAAGATATATGAGAAAGCAGCTTATGCCCGATTAGAAACGAGAAAGAAGGAACAACAAGTACAGCGGAAGATTAATTTCCGGGTGTCGGTAAAACCGGAGTCTGATGAAAAGGAGCCCGAGGAAAATAAATACATGTCGGAGAAGGAAAAACTTATGTTAGACAAACTGCCTGTTCGTAAAGGAGGAAATAAGTAAGGATTTTATGATCTAGTTTCAATCATCGACACGTAAAATTTTACATCAATTTTATTGTTTATAGGCCTTGCAAGAAAAAGTAAATCGTTACCGTGCATTTGTAAGACATTGTGGGAAGTGGTGTCTGTCAAAAGAATATAAAATACAATTGTTAGAGTAGCTTATATAAAATAAATAATAATTACTAATTTTAGTATTGTTATCGGGTGTTTACAAGAATGATTATATTAGCTAAAATTATTGTTCTTGTTGTAAATATGTATGTAAAAAAAAATCTCTTAGAACGCTAAGACTAGACTTTATTAGCCCAGATAGCTGTGCTATTAGTCAGTCCATTTATCGGTAATAAAATATATCACAGACTCAATTATTTAACTGTAATTTTTTTTATTAACATTGGCCTAAAAATCGAATTAAAAGAGTTTTTATATCATCTGTAAGCATATCAACATATCCTAAATTAAATAATTTTTTGAACATGCTGTACCTCTGGTTATTGGAAATATCGCCTACTAAAGCAAAAGCTACCGATTCAACTCTTAATAAATTAGTCCCTGATTCAATAGACCATTTGTAGATTTCTGGTACAGTTTCAGCTTTTAAATGTGTCTGTTCGACACACTCTGCTAAATACACAGATAAATCTAACAAAATGTACCTGTCAGCTAAAGCGATTGCTTCTAAAGCTATGCTCAAGTCTTTAAAGTCGTATAGTTTTTTATTGTTGATGCCCTCGTTCATAAAAATAAGCAGAATGTTAAAAACCCTTCTTTCCACATTCGGAAGACTAACGACACTCTCTTGGGACTCCTTGAAATGTCCGCACAAGAGCCTATTGAAATAATCACATTTTTCACTCAAGAAGTCGCGGTCTGCTTCGATCGTAGAACCGTCGTCTAATCGAAAAGTCACAAAGTTTTTGCAGAGCCTCGGGATAATGGATTGATTCTCCTGGAAGATTTCCACGGCTCTCAACTTTGATTCCTCCACGGGGCTTTTGATTTTCAATTGAGTCGCTGCCAACTCGCAAATTCCTCTGACGCAAAGCTCTTGCAGCTCGTCGTTGTTCTTTAGGATGTCCATGAAGATGTCTATGCCTTCGCAGTTTATTAACAGGTTCCTCAATATCGACTTATTCCTAAAAGAAAAACAAAATAAATCTATGATAATTACTGAGGAAAGCTGTTTCGTGCCGATGAATTCAAATTTTATTAAAATTTAATTTAATTACAATTGAATTCAATTATAATTTAACTATAATGAATACTTACCCAACAATATATGGAATAGCTAGAATAAGTTTCTCCTTATTTTCATAATTTGCGGATCTAAGTAAAATATGAGCGATTTCTCCTCTACCTCCCCCGGATTCGGCCAATTTCTTTAATTTCTCCAAAATTATTTTCCCTTTATCTCGAAGTTGAATACAATCAGCACATTCGCTATTATGATCGTACATTGTTAGGGCATATACCGAGGGAACGTAGTCCGTAAACATCAGTGGTAATAAACATTCTTGGATACTAAAAGAATAAAAAAATATTTTTGTTTTCAATATGCAGTTATATTAGTATTTTAAAGCAAAGCAAAAGTAATACTGAATATCTGTGTTAATACTTACTTCAGAATAGTTAAAAGTAGATCAAATGATACACTTAAAGGATCCGTTAAATCGGTAGCTGCTTTCGTTAACACATTGATTAAATCTGGATTTGTTAGTTCCATTATTGTGGGCTTAACAGTGGTGTACCATTTTAACAAAGCATGAATTTCTTGTTTTACCATAAAATGAACAGAAGTTTTGTTCCGAGTTAATTCTAAGATCCTTAAGTGATCGCTATCGCTTTCTGAAGGCGTTCTTTCTCTTTCATTTGATGTGATTTCATGATGGTCTGTATCGTTATCTTCGTTATCACTACATATTGGAGAATAGTTGTCTGAATCGGATAAATCTGAAATAATTTGAAAGGTTACAATGGATGAATGAAATATATAATAATAATGCGACGATGAAATTTGTAATGTTATATACTCTATATTCAATGGTTATACTAAATTGTAATAAATATAATAATAATAAATAATAATAAAAATAATACTAAATATTTAATTACCATCACTGTCAGCAAATATTGGATAATTCGGTGAGTTTGGGGACGAAGATAAATCGTCACTACTCGAGCTAGGGCTTGTGGATCTATCAGTTCGTAGTCTTTTGTTATTAAAAACGACCGACCAATCCAGTGATCCATCCTGATCGATTAATTCAGTTAAAGATTTTTTGAACTTTTTCTCATCGGTCCGACACTTCCAAGTTGGCTGCCTTTTCCTGCACTTGTGTTTACCCTTAAAATTATTCGATTTTCCGTACATTAGCTGTAAAATTTCCGTGAAAATATTAATTATTCCACAGTTGATTTGGACATTTATTAGCATGTAGTCGTATTTGCACATAATTATTGTCGAGAGAATGTAGTGGAAATGTTCGTACTGAAACCAAAATGTTCTGTTAGAAATGTTATCATTTTTTTTTTTAATATTTAGTTAATTGATCGTTTAATTAAACAATTAAATAATTTTAATTAGAATATTTTTTAAATAAATTTTTTGTTTTCAAAGGATAATTAAAAAATAAGTAAAAGAGCACTTACCGATTCCTGGGTTTCTAATTTAATCCCCTTCAGAATCCCAATCAAAAATGGAATAACGTTCTCTTCCTTCATTTGCTCCCTTGCTCCTGCTTCATCACATATCTTACACAAAGCTTTCAAATATTGCCCGTTGACAGTGCCATCTTCTTCATTCTTGGAATTCTTAATTTCCTTCATGAGCTCACTTGCGATATCAATGATAGGTATATCAGATTTTAAAGAACAAATTTTATAAAAGTTGCCTATGATCTTAACGATCCTTTCAGGAAATTTTAAAATTAATTGCGAAAAACAATTTAACGAGTCTCCTAATGTTGTTTCTTTAAGCTGCGTCACGCACGCCGCATGTTTGTAATTAGAGAATAAAATTAATACTTTTATAATTTCGTTTAGAATACTTTCGTGCCTTTTAGTTTGCAACCACAAGTTGGTGTATTTAATTAAAACGGATCCTATCGCTTTTAAAACTTTATGCTTTGTTAGCAAAGTGTTTACAGTGTTCTTTAAGAGCAATTTTCTGAATATTCTAATGGCCATTATGATAGTTGGTTCTGAGGGACCTTTCGATGTTTGAATTGAAGTTGTGCCCTCTTGGTCTGATTTAGAATTTTTGGCGATTGGATAGGGTTCGCTTCTGGTGACTTTGTCGCTTTTCGCGACTTCCGTGAGAAACTCGACCGTCTTGTTGATGATTTCTGGTTCATTTTCGACGAGGTAATGGCAGATGACGACTTCGTTTAGGTTCCCTAATATCCGGAAAATGCGGCCTTTGATGCTGTCTTCATCGTATTTGTCGAATATGGTACTTAGGGACGCTAGGATTTTGTGGTGTTGCACCTGTGAATGAAAATTATTTTGTCAAGTTTTTTTTCAAGTTAGTCTAAAAATTATTGCAGTAAATTAATTTGATTAATACCTTTGTATGTTAATCAAGTCACTTAACAATTACATTGCAAATGGATTTGTATAAAAGGATATACGTATGTCTCAATGTTCATGTTGAAGTTTTCATTAGCTATTTGCTATGTTTATTTAAATAATAATGCAATAAAAACACGAAATATATTGATTAACATGTTATTAAACAAAAAATTTCTAGAGCTTTTTACATCTTATTTTGCAGTTTTATTCCTCTCTTGAAGAAAAGAAAATGCTCACAATCAGTATGTGAATATCAACATAGTAATAATAATAACAAGTAAACCATTTGTGTTTTCTTTTAAACTTATTGGAATTTAATAGTATTTTTTAATTTTATTTTTCATATTCTTAATATCTACTAAATCCTTAATCACATGTACAGTAAGCTTGTTTAGAATATAGACAGTGGTGTACCAAAGGCTTAAGCGTGGATTCCGGTTTCACTGTCTATATTCTAAACAAGCTTACTGTACCTACCATGCAGTCCAAAATATTTGACAGTTAAGTTTGTTAAAGCAGCGATTCAATATTGTATATTCTAGTGATAGTTTTCTATCACCGAAAGGGTTAAAATGTCGAAAAACAAAACGACACAAATTTTAACATACGAGATTTAAACAAACGAAAAGTGAACAGCTAATGATGAAATAAATGTTCCTCTCTGCAATGACTTATTTATGTTTGAATATTTTGAAAATATAAAAATTGAAAATGACCCTCTCATTTTGAAAAAAAAATATATACAGGGTGTCCCAACCTCAGCGGATCGGTGGATTATGGCTTTATTACTGAAGATAGACCAAATGTGTAAATACAAAAGTTAGATTGCATTAAAAAAGGTACCTTCTTAAAATATTTTGTATCTCCAAATATAGTAAGGAGGCGCACAGGGGACATCAAGTCCATTTTCTAAAATGGCACTCCGCTATTTTAAATTTTTTTTTAAATCTATTTATTTAGACCTTTCCGACGGTACCGGGTTTGTAATGTCTTAAATTAATATTTTTCGAGATATTAATTTTTTTAGATAAATTTTGGTCAAAACATTACTCTACTTAAAATTAATTCTCAGAGAAACGGTTAAAGGTGGGGTTTTTAAATTAATCAGTGTTTCAAGGGGAAGCTTGCTCGATGGGAATCCAGTCCGTTTCACTTTTCTGTGACTAAATAGGGACTCAAAAATATTGTTTAAAAACGCTACAATTGAAATGGCACTAACTCATTTTTTTTAAATGGAGTGATATTATATTCTTTTCATATTATAAAAATAGATTAAAAATTTAGTCTTTTTGTATAACATTCCCTATACCTAAATCTAACCGATTGTGGATTGACGGTTCCTACATAATAATCGCACAAAATTTGTATTCACAAGTACACAACAGTTTTTACGAGTTAAACATACTTCAATGAAATACATTATTAAAATGTCAAAATAACAAATACATTTTACTGTAGAATAAAAGTTTGTGCGGTGTGAATTCGATCATTATTTATATGATGACTTAAAAAACATTCTTAATGTCAAATTTAAAAATAATTATTTACTTTTTTTATAAATTCCGAATAAGCGAAGAAAGTATTAACGAAAAGACATTAGTTTACCTAAAAATCACGTAAGAAAATTTATTTTTTTCTAGAAAAATCATAATCGGATAGATTTAGGTATAGGGAATTTTATACAAAAAGATTAAATTTTTAATCTATTTTTGTAATATGAAAAGAATATAATATCATTCCATTTAAAAAAAATGAGTTAGTGCCATTTCAATTTTAGCGTTTTTAATCAATAATTTTGAGCCCCTATTTAGTCACAGAAAAGTGAAACGGACTGGATTCGCATCGGGCAAGCTTCTCCTTGAAACTCTGATCAATTTAAAACCCCCACCTTTAACCGTTTCTCTGAGAATTAATTTTAAGTAGAGTAATGTTTTTACCAAAAATTATCTAAAAAAATTAATATCTCGAAAAATATTGATTTTAGACATTACAAACCATCTACCGTTAGAAAGGACTAAATAAATAGATTTAAGAAAAAAATTTAAAATGGTGGGGCGCTATTTAAGAAAATGGACTTGATGTCCCCTGTGCGCCTGCTAACTATATTTGGAGATAAAAAATATTTTAAGAAGGTACATTTTTTAATGCAATATAACTTTTGTATTTACACATTTGGTCTATCTTCAGTAATAAAGCCACAATCCACCAATCCGCCGAGGTTGGGACACCCTGTGTATATATGGAGTACGAAAATGACTTACTAATTATGAGGTTTATGCATGTTAGTAATTAGTTCGGTATGTCAAGAAAATTTTTTATTACATATATGTCTGCAGATTGTATCAATTATAAATGAGACAAATAACTATGTTACGATGTTTTAAAATCTCTTCACATTATAGATGAAAGTGAATTTCATTGATTATATAATTCTGAACTGTCAGTTTTATTTCAGTACTCTATATGTTGAACTAGAGTATTATAAGAAAAAAACAGATTTTTAGCATCCAGAAGAAGTAAAACGGTTGGAGCGCAATAAATTTATAATTAATTAATATTTTTAGTTTCAGTGAGACTGATATTCCCAAGATTAAACAATTACATTATTTTAATATCATTGAAATATTATTTAATAATATTTTTTGCGTTTCTCTAATGGGTACGATTATTACACAGTGTGTACAATTATAACAAAAACTTTTAAAACGCGGCGCCTACTAGGTTTCCTTTGTTATGCTATCGTTGAATAGTGCTATCACATTCAACACCCTTAAAAACTTGTTGAGAGCCGCTGACTTGCCATGACCAGCCCACGTGACTTACCAAAGATTTAGCACAATTTTGATCCAAACATGTGCAATTGCCCAAAATGCTCAACGTCAAGTCTATCACTGTCCTGCTGTCTTGCTGGAGGCAGGAAACAATGTATTTTAGGGAGCCAGAGGAATGCAGTTTCTTCACCCTTTCACCATTGCAGACACCTTCGCGAATTGCCGTTAAAATCTGCAGAAATCTGCGCTTGTGTTGAGTCTTGGTCAAAGACTTGAGTGCACTGTCGAAGCACGCATCCTCCATTGTCCTGAAATTGAATAAATATTGTTGTAAAGTGGAATGTAAACAAAAATTGTTGATGAATTGACGTTTGCACTGGATGTGCGCAGGCGCAACTGTGCAAGAGGACAGGGGTATTAAAAATGTTCGTCTTTATTCCCTAGTCACTAATTATATCTATTAACTTTAATTACATCAATGAATATTCCATTTCTACACGCACTGCATACGCGTACATATGCGTTCATAATATAATTGATATGTATTAATAAATTAAATTAATATTAATTAATATGCAAATCCTATGTAAGAGTACCTTTTTGTGAAATCCAGTAGCGGATAATGATCTTTTTTCACTAGGGAAAGTTCTATAGAATTTGAACTTGGCTTCCTTTTTATTTTTTTAGTTTAATACAGATTTGAAAATAAGCTAAGAAACCTCAGGCATCAAAAGCACTAAAATTTGAAGATGAGCTAAAAACCCTACATTGTTGGATATCCCCGTTTATGTTAACATTAATTATTAATTTTCTGTACTGTTAATTAGCTATATTGTTAGTTAATAGTAAATATTATTTGATAATATTTAGGTAATTATGTGTTTGTGAATGGTCAAGGCTGAACAAAAGATAATTATGAAATACTCTAAAGTTTGAAAATGAGTCAATAAGTCAGGGCTAATAAGATATCAAGTTAAGGGTTTATAAATGAAATAATATAATTACTTATCATAATATAAATTAAATTCTTTTATTCTTATAAAGATCCTTAAGGATCTAGGTCCTTTATAAATGCATTCAAATTTAATACATTTTGCACAAAAATTAAAAGTACGTCACATTATTCAAAACTAACCATTGCACTTGAACTTATAGTTCAACATTGCAAACTTTTTTAAAAATTTAATTGCAAATAACAAAGAGGAAGAGTAATCACCATTGCATTATCTTATCACTCTATGAAATAGTTAGTACATTTTATATAAAGACGAATTAGCGAAACAGAGATGCTCATTCTTCATCCGACTCTGCTAATACATGTGTGCCATGTTTCATTGTTATAAACATTTTGTTTTGATTATATTTGTTTTGGCGAATTACGTCAAAGCAGGTAAGTACAAATATTCTTGTTGTAAAGTTTAGATTATTTTAATGTTTAAAACGTATAACCACATATAGTATAACACTTGTGGTAGGTATAACTTAGAATTTTTTAAATAAACTTAAGTTTACTTAATGTAAATTTAGGTAAAATATACAGTACGTAAAATTTACTACCCATTCCCTAATTATTCATATTTTTTTAATTATTATTTTGTCTCAATAATTTAAAATAATTTAATCAAACCTTCTTGTAATAAATTTAGAACACGCTCAAAATTAAATCAAACAAAGATTTTGAACAAGTTAAAGATTTTAGACTCAAGATTAAAAGTTTGGTACAATTGCTGTGCCAATATTGCAAAAATCCTAAACCAACAATTGTTATGTCACTACAACATATCCAAGTGTTATTTTTCTTGTTGTATTAATTGTTTATATATTGATAACAATACTCATTGAATTGGCAATCTTAAAATCAAAGACTAACCCTGCTGTTTACTTTTGAGATTAAATCTACAAGATTCATCCACTTTAATTTTCCTGCTTTATTAATATAAACTAAACTCTTATTTAACACATTCAATAATCTAAACTAATTTAATTTATTCCACGCAATGAAGATCACACTTTTTACCCGGAACCTGGGGTAGATGAGAGGTTCTTTGGAGATGATTTTTTTATGAGTATATCAGGATTTAGCTCTGGCCTTTGCAAATATGAGACATTTGACGAAGAACAAAAATTTGACTGTACATTTAAAGTAAACGAGACCGAGGATATTGATGTAAGTATTTGACTGAAGCAATCTTCGCCATAATAACACTTTATTATTATATATTCTCCAGGGTGTTGGAGGTGCATGTCTTAAAAAAGTTATTACTCCTGTCGGTGGCTGCGGCATAAGACTACCAGACATTTCGGAGAAGGATCCGAAATTCTGGACATTAGAAAACTTAAACACAAACGATGCATTTAACGTTACTCTTGACCTATACTGTAAGATAAATTAAGAAATCTGCTTTAAATATTTATTTAATATGAATATTTATTTAAGATGAATATTTATTTAAGATGAATATTTATTTAAGATGAATATTTATTTAAGATGAATATTTATTAAGATGAATATTTATTTAAGATGAATATTTATTTAAGATGAATATTTATTTAAGATGAATATTTATTAAGATAAATATTTACATAAGATGAATATTTATTAAGATGAATATTTACATAAGATGAATATTTGTTAAGATTAATATTTACATAAGATGAATATTTGTTAAGATGAATATTTACATAAGATGAATATTTGTTAAGATGAATATTTACATAAGATGAATATTTATTTATAATTTATAAGATTTTAATAGATAAATTTATACCGAATATTCGCACTCAATTTTAGACAAAACCAATTTACTAAGTTCCCCCGCTCTAGCAACAGTGGGAGAAAGTTTCATTCAATACCTTGTATTCAAAAACGACACGATAAAGCTACAAAAGTGTTCTGGATTTTGTAAAAACGCTAATTGGAACGTTACTTATGAAATCAACATTACCGCAAGAGTGTTTCCCGAGGGACCAAATGACAATTTTGTTAAACGGATTAAAAGTGTCGGAGGAGGTAAATGTGGATTTCAATTACTCCAAGTGGAAGAATTGGATAATGAACTCGATTGTACGCTTAAAGCCCAAGATGACCAAAGCAAGAAATATAAATCTTCCTTCAAGATTAGTGCCTTTTGTAAGAATTTTTAAAGTAAAATCCACATTAAGTTTTATAAACGAATGTTATTTTAGCTAGGAAGATTGAACAAGAAAACATTACCGTTTTTATGGGAGAAAGTGCTTATATATCTTGCGGAGAATTTAAAGATGAATGCCAGTTGTTTGATCCTTCCGGCTCGGAAATTCATCCAACGTCAAGTTCAAGCTGCAGTCACACTATAAACATAATGTCTTTGGTTGAATTAGGACAATGGAAATGCTATTACTCGGAAGCCAGTAGCATGAATTTTGGGCTAAAAATTATAAATCTTATTTCGAAAGGTAACGACGTTAAAGTTGAAACGTGGAATGAAGACCAAGGAGATGTCGTTTCCATTGGATGCCGCGTTATCAATTACCCAAAGTCTAGCCCAAAGTATTGTAGGCTCGTTATGCCTACAGGAAATATTTTACGAGTCACCGAAGCCTTGGCTACTATTCGCTATACAGCTTTATCGACCGACTTGCAAAAGGCTACATGTGGGATAGAAATTAGCAAACCTCTTCTTGATTCGGAAAAGGGTCTTTGGGTTTGCCAGTTAGATGATGAATTGGGAGGATTTGTACAAATTGGCGAATCGTCTGGTTTGTTTATTTTCATTATCTATTATTCTTTGTTCAAAAGTTTTTTTTTTGTAAAATTTATTTCACGTTTAAAATTTATTATCTATTTAAAATGAATTATCTATTTAAAATTTATTAACTATTTAAAATTTATTATCTATTTAAAATTTATTATCTATTTAAAATTTATTATCTATTTCAAATTTATTATCTATTTCAAATTTATTATCTATTTAAAATTTATTATCTATTTAAAATTTATTATCTATTTAAAATTTATTATCTATTTCAAATTTATTGTCTATTTCAAATTTATTATCTATTTCAAATTTATTATCTATTGAAAATTTATTATCTATTTAAAATTTATTATCTATTGAAAATTTATCATCTGCTTAGACGTTTAATTTCTCTTTAAACATTAAATTTCTTTTAAATATTTAATCCATGTGTTTGATCCATATAGCACCTCATTCGAAACACACTCTAAAAACCGTTCAACTCGGAGAGAAAATCAATGTGTTTTGCAAAGTGCCCTACTCTTCGAATTTCTGCCACATCATAGCTCCTAACCGTACGACTTATCAAAATAAAGAAGAATACAGATCTCGTTTGGGAGAATGTACAAAGGCGTTAGATAAAATAACTCCCTCGGACAATGGGACATGGGTTTGTGCTTTTGCCCGAGAGACAGGGCTTCCTGATGAAGAAGTTTATTTTGAGGTGACGCATTTGTAATAACTAACATTTTCTGCGAGTAATGTCAACAATGAAATTCATGAATTAAATTAAATAATTAATTTAAATGTGTCTATGTATTTCAGATTAAAATTGCTGAAACTTTAACTTCGTACAAAAGTGTACAAGTGACTAAAGGTGATACCGCTCACTTGATGTGTAACACCGACTTACCGATTCAGTACTGCAGGTTTACAACTCCGGACGGATCATCATATCATTTGCAAGATAAATCAAATACAAAGTAAATACTCATGTAACATATTATATTATAATATTTCAAACGTGTTATATATATACATATGTATTAACGCAATTATTATACATTTATATTCAGGGTAAAATTGATGTAAATTGCAACCAATTAATTGTCTTACTAAACGAATACATCTTGTTTTATAAATGTTTGGTATATATCAGTAATTATATTTAACTGTTTAAGTATTGACTATTATGGCAAAGGATTGGAATATGGTGAATGCGGAGTATCGATTACAGCAGTAAGTGAGAAACATTCTGGGGAATGGACTTGTATGACTAGGATTGGACGAAGCTTCTCTAATCCGGAAATTAAGGCTAATATTTTATTGCAAGTTAACCCAGTCCCATTTTTTGATGGTATTTTCCACTTATTTATTTTCTATTATTATTACATACTTTTATTCAATTATATTTATTATATTATATTTATATTTATATATTTATATTTGATTTATTAGACGGTACAAATGTTGCTGCTTCGATTGGAGCCTCAATTGGAATTCTCATTGTGATTGCAATAGGCGCATCATATTATTTCTGGCGGAAGAGACGAGCTCATGCTTCGTCTCAAGTATTTGAACCGATTCCTGAGGATAGAATAAGCCACGCTAGTAGCGGAAGCGATTCCAATGAACACCTAGAAGAAGTGACCCATTCGGCAGCTGTAAACCTTAGTGGGGATAGAGGTGAAAATGTTGTATTTCAAATTCGGCAGAGGAGTTCTATCGATTTAAATAACGAGTAAAATTGTTTTTCAATTATTTAGGCATAAAAGACGTTTGTTTTAAAGCACTGCAGATATGTACAAAATAAATAGTTTAATAATATATAAGTTAGTTTTATTATTTAGAAATGACCTTGCTTTTAAAATGTTGAGGTGTAATTTATATTTTGTTCTACACTTTTTTTAGGACATCTCAAAGAAACACCTTAAAAAATTTAAAAAAAAACAAGGACACAAAAAATATAATATGTATGATTTCGCTTACGCCTAAACATACTACAGAGTGTTTTTTTAGAGACTGGCCAGAGGGCGGAGACCACAAAGCGAGCGACCGCGTTGGGACCTGTAGAGTTGTGTAGAGGGCCCACAAGCACCGCCAGCTAAATATATTTAGGTGGCGGTGCCACAACTCTACAGGTCTCAACGCGGTCGCTCGCTTTGTGGTCTCCGCCCTCTGGCCAGTCTCTAAAAAAACACTCTGTATACATTTCATATAAAACATATGACGTATGCACGCGATTGGTCCGTTTTAATAGAAATTCAAATCGCGCGATATCATTGGTTGACTGCTTCAATATTTTCTACAAGCTATAACATTTTTGTTCTTAACGTTTTTTCGGGTTATTTGGTTTTGTTCTCCTCTGCGTGTATGTTTGTTGGACTATTAAATTTCGGTGTTAAATTCAAATTGGTAAGTTTATACATCTACATAAGTCCTATACATAAGCTGTAAAACAATTGCGTCAACCTAGACGCGCGACATTGGTCCGTTTTAATCAAAATTATAACCGCGCTATGTCATTGGTCGGCTTGTTCAATTATTTCCTGGAAGCAGCTACAATTGCATTTTTGTTTCTAACGAAGTTTTCGTTAGCATTAGGTTTTGTGCACTCTCATGTATGTGTGTTTGTGGAACCATTAAACTTATAATTTCTGCTGTTAAATTAAAACTGGTAAGTTGTAATAATAAGAGAATTACTGAAATATCTACTGCATATTTAACATTAAGAGTAAACTAGGTTTTTAAAACGTAGACAACCAATGCCTTTCTATTTTAATTCCACTCTCTGGTTCCTCAACCCAAACTTTATATTCGTAGGGTTGTCATAATTTTTCAGAACAAATTTCTATAATGGTAAATACTATATAAGTAGGATATATGAAGAATTATTTCTTATCATCAAGTGTTAATAACAATTAATAATTTTATATACTCTAAATAATAAATAAAAATACATGAAATAAAATGCATGGTACATATACAAAAGAATTTGTGGAGTATTAGCGATTTCTCGAACGAGGAGTCAAGTAAAACCCATTTTCAATTTATACTCTCGTATTTATGCTAATTTGATCAACGGACGAGATATTAAATTTGTGTCTTTTCTTGTCATATAAATTTTGTCAATATAATATTTATACACAAGTGAAATTGGCTTTTTACAGTGTAATAAGGTGTTTATAATTTAAACTCAAGTTCATGTTAAAATTTTGTAATAATTATTGAGTTACCTCAATCTTTTGTTAGTTACAGTTAATTGTATTAAATAATTTTTTTATTAATAAAATTAAAATAGTTCAATATTGCAAACAATATATTAGTTAAACATACCAAATAACATTAAATCCAGTTGCAATAATTTTTGTAATAAGTAACGTTCTCTAACTTTGAAACAAATGTATTTAAATCAGCACCACTAAAACGTCGCCTGTGATTGGTCCGTTTATAGTACAACTATTTAAATCGCGCGCGCTGATTGGTGCCCGCGGCGAACAAAAACGCGATCGCGTTTTACCGCGTTTTATTCAATTTTTGTTTTTAACGTTTTTTGCAAATCCTGCTTGCTGTTGTTTAGTCTTTGTGCAAATTCTGTCAGAGCAGCTTCGTTGTAGAGCTAATTTTCACAATCTTTTACAAATTTAAGAATTAGTAAGAATGAGCACGTATACTATTGCAATTAATATTAATTATGAATTAAAATATTCATAAGTAATAATTTTCTATTCTTATGTACTGTATGTATATGCGTCAACATTTTTGTTACATTACATATTGTACAATTTCATTTTATATTGTAAATTATTCATTTAGATTGTTGATTTAAATTTATTTTCCTCAAGTTCATGAAGTCACATTTCTGATATGTGTTTAAATCCCCACCGAAGCCTGCTAATGAAATAATATCGAAAATTATCTTTTTTGATAGGCAAAAAGATATTATAATATCATAACATGGATTATCCCTCGTCCTCACAAACTTCGCGTCAGAAGTATTCTCAAGATTCGGCACAGACTCAAGAATCGGGTGCCACTGTTGCTACAAGTACGCCAAACTCGAGTTTTGGAAAGGCCCCGACTACTCCTACTTTGTCGTCTGTGAAGCAAAGTTCATCTGCTTCTACTTTGAGGAGTAGCGAGAACCAGATGGAGGTAGACACTCCAGCAACAACTCAATTTTCATCTGCTTCTGGTTCCCGAGAAGGACAAACAACTACCCCATCGCCTTTCGGGTCAGAAGACAGCGAGGACCCTATTGATGGACATGTGGCAAGTGATTCTTCAATTTCAACTCCGAGGTCTTCTCTACAGGGGGCTACGAAGAGTAAGTAAAATATTTACCACTCCAAAGTGAGTGAATTGTTTTGTTAAACACTTAACTTTTCATTCTAATAGGAAAGGTCACCAGGAAGGTAAAAATCAACTATAAAGGTGACGATTGGAAATATTTTCACCCGATAAACAAAGAATCTCTTTACTATCAAGTTCTGATGTCTCCGGAAAACATTGAGGTAAGCTACAATAACAAATATAGTTAGAAATAAAATAAAAAATATTAAGGAATGAAATAAAAAAATAATGCAGAATATTATAAAAAAATAATACGAAAATAAGTTTTCTTCATATGTGGAATTAAAAAATAATTATTGCAATATTTAGGAACTTGCCAATGAAGTAATAGAACTTTACAAAAGACACAACAATACTGCTCTAAAGTCCCTCTATCAATTCATTATAAACGTTTGTTCTTATCAAGACTTTGAATTAAAAGATTACACAACATCGATGGAATACGACTTAAAGACCGTGGTAAAATTAGAAGCATCACCCACTGAACCTATGAAGGTATATTTATAAATACGTACAAATATATAATTAAATGATTATACTTTCCAATTGCAAATTTTATATAATTCTAGAACGGAAAATGTCTGTTTAGGACAATAACAGAATGGGGTAAAACAAGTACAAGGCACGTTAAAGCTTTTATAAAGGCTATAGTCGAATCCGCTTATAGATATGAGGTTTTTTACGATTACCTACTTCTTACAAGATTGATTTCATTGTTGAAAATAATGGCTCAATCGAGAATGAAATCCTTAATTCACATTGGAACAGTATTACGTAAGTGCAAAATGCACATTTTATTTATCTCAATTTACACATACTAATTTAATTATAAAATTAATATGTAAATTTTTCATACGTTTCTTTAGTTTTAACGATCAACACCACCCTTGTTGAAATAGCAGCAAAAAAGCCACAGAACTTTGAACACCTTTCCAGGGAAACCATTAAAGAAAGAAAAAGCTATACCGACAACCTTTTAAAAGTAATCATAGAGTTATTTCATCGTAATTGGTAAGAAAAGTATTTATATATCTATGTATTATTATTTATAAATTTTGACTGGAGTACCATATACATTTATTTATTTACTTCATTATTCGACTTACTATCTAATGATAACATTATATGTTTATGTTATTTGTTTTTCAGCAATTTGCACGATATTTCCTTAGAGGAAATGCGCGTGGAGTTTGCGACTGAACTTTTTAAGTGGTTCACATTGCTCCCAAAAACTTATTTCAAAACTAAATGCTTCAAGAAACTTTTGCTTCTTGTAATTGATTGTTCGAAGAAAGTCCGAATTGCAGCTTTGGAAACGTGCCTTGCCTTGGTCAAACAGAAATCTATTAAAAGTTACTTGGCACCTCATTTGCCGAAGCTTATTGAGGCGGTCGAAGAAAGATTGTCTGATGTTGAGTTCCTTGTTGTCTCTTTAGCTATCAAAACATATTCTGTGCTGTATGAAAAGTAAGTTTCAAGGTCCAAAGTTCATTGCAAGGTGTATCTCATTTAAATAAATTTTTTAGTTATTCAAACGAACTGAAAGAAAACCGTGTGAGCTTTGCTCTACGAAAAATTTATTCAAATTATTATCCTGAAGCTGCAGCAGCCGGAAAGTTTTATAGAATGGTTTTGAAGTTAAAAACAGACTCGAAAGAAAATTTGATCCTCCAACTCGTTGAAACAAATAAATTAGTAAGTATAGATAATATCAATTTACAGTTATTCTATTTTATGTTACTTTATTTTATTTTACTCTATTATACCTGTATTTTGCTCGGTTTTATTTTACTCTATCTCGTTTTGTGTTATAATATTTCATTTTTGTATAACTAAAATGATATTTCTATTTTAGCACAAAAACTTGACCCCCTTGTTAGTTGAAGCATTAATCGACATTTTGCCTGAACTCCAAGATTATGTGTTCATTATTAACATGTTAAATGATGATTGTTTAGATGGTGAAAATAGACTAAACCTTGTAAAAATATTTTCTCATTCCGTTAAGCAACTCGTATGGGGAAAATGTGATTTACCTCGGAAAAGTGCAAGACAGTGTAAGTACCTACATTGTCAACAATAAATACCTACTTTTAATAGAAAATATTTTAGTTGACTATTGTATAAATTATACACTATAACACAAGAACAAATTTATAACTCTCTGCATTTTCAGGTGCTGCTAACAAAAATACCATTTTAAAATGTCAAAATATCATATTTCCACAATTAAATGATTTGCTCCACTATTTAAACCAACCAGAATATGTTGTTCCATTGGTAGAACTTCTCTATGCAATTGATCTCGAAATAACCACTGCGTCTACTAACACACAGGTAGCCAGAATTTTCATTTTCAATTAATTTTAATTTAATTTTGATCAAAATGTTATATATATATTTTTTATATGTTTTACGTAATTTTATTATTTCCTTTTTGAGATTTTTTGGAGACAGGAGCATGAGAGAAAAGCTTCAGTTGAATTAACAGCTGTGAACATAAACATAAACAAATTCTAGAGACAGTTAAACCTACATATATTTTTTATTAAAATACAAAACTTGTATATTTCAGCACTTATTTTCCATTGCGTACACGTTATGTCAGTTTTTCACCAAATTTGGGGACGAAACTTGTTTGCTGTGTATAAGCAAATATTTATTTTCCCACCAAATGGTTACAACAAATGATTGTAAGCTGATGAATATGATAAAAGCTTGCAAGGATATGATTATTGCAGAGATTCATTCTGCGAGGCGAATTATGATGAGTGTAAGTAGTATTATTATTCAATGGTAGAATATACATAGGTTTATTACCTGTTCAAATCATTGATTGCTTGATTTCAGGAAGCTAAGATAACACCAGAGAGTGTAGCAACTACAGAAATAACTATTTTAAGGTTTTATTCTCTGATAGCACATTGCGATTTATCAAAGGAAGTGGATTGGGATACCTTATTCAGTTATTTGTGCCATTGCAATGATTTGAAATTTATTAATGTAAGTAGAGTTACATGATATATAAAGTTGTGATACGATTTGATTTTTTATAGATGACAGTTTCGTCATAAGTCTATGACTTCGCCAGACTTTTGTGGTGTGATCTTAGAATTCTAATTTGATTTTTGTTGCAGCCAACGAAATATTTGTTCAATTCTCTCCGAGTGCTATTAATAAACATTCTAGAAAACTTGATGTCTTTAGACGCACCACTTGCAGAACAAATTCAATCCCTTAAAGAAGCTTTTGACGCATTTATCGATTTAAGTTTCCGTTGCCTGGAAGAGTCAAATGTTGAAATAAAACAGTGTGTATGTATTTATTTATTATTATTTAAAAATCAAGAAGGAAATAAACCATTTTGAGATGATCTCACAACTCCATTATGTAACTTTTTATTATCCGCAGGCTTTTGACAATTTATCCATTGTCTATACTGAATTTCGTAAACTATTAAAAAAAGCAAATGCAAGAGAATTAAAGGACTTTAGTCCTAAAATAGAAGATTTACGCTATAAAGCAGATTTAGTCCATTTTTTGGATAATCAAGTTTTCTTGCATGTAGCAGATCCAAGCAGTTTAAAACAGAGACGTATTTACTTAGGAAAGTACTTGGGTTTAATTTTGGAGAAAGCTTTAAATTTTGAATTTTTCACATATCCTTTCAAGTATCTCTGGAGTGTAAGTTTGGAAAAATGAGGAAAAATCAAGTATTTTTTAAAATTTTGCATTATTTCCTTTACAGCATGGCGATGAATTTGGCAACATTTTCCGCAATTGCTTGCAAATACTGAGAAAACACGGAGAGTTATTTGTAGATTTTCTAGTGTTGAACACTTTACTTGCCTTTTTTGATGACCATATCAGGTCGTCTGGAGATGTTCATGGGGGCTTGTCTGAGATGTTAAGGGTAATTTCTGACTAAGTCATTTTTTAGTTTTAATTTTAATTAATTGATTAATAACGTAAATGTTTCAGAAATTAGCGCAGCAATTCTACATCGATCTTCCAAGGCACAAGTTTGAGAATGTTGTCACATTATCGGTAAGATATGTGAAGACCTCGCAGAAATTTCCTTTTTTGAAGTACATTATGTACTTGTGCAAAAGTTTAACCATTGACGAGAGACAAAAAATGTGAGTGTTTAGGATTGAAACGTATCTTTTAACAATTACTATTTCTCTTTCATTTAAGTTATTATTTATCTGTTGGAATTAAAATGTTTTAGAATGAAATGCCTCAGGACTGAATTCACATCAAAGGATTTAGCTTCCAACGAGGCTCTGTACTCTTTTGCCCAAACTATAAAAACTAAGAAAATGCAGGGAAAAATTGGTGAGGGATTTAGGATGTTAATAATTTCAATGTGATTAATTTAGATGGTTTTCTTAATTCTGCATTATATTTTCATTGAATTTTCAGTTCAGCAATTGTATTCTCAGTCGAGTGCCCCGGATACAAATAACAAAGGGACAACTTCTTCTGAGGATCCAGCACATGAAAGTTATGAAATAGAAGAGTTGTCAGACTGATTTATGAAGGTCGTTTCGTTTTAGAATTATTTGTTATTAATATTCATTGTTTAGCAAAATTTTGGAGTAAATTATTACCTGTCTAGTATAATTTGTAAATTAGTAAATAAGTGTTTCTAGTTAATTATCAGTAATATGGAATAAAGTTTGTTGGTTGTTGATAACTTGATTAGATTTTTATTAATGATGTCCTTTATTGCCATTTATGAACAAGAGTGGTGTTTATCGAAAAATAATTATTCCAAAGTTAGCATTTTCTTATTGTTGTCAATTTGTATTTTCTCTTTCATAGTATTTCCTGAATTGGGATGTTTAGTCCAACAAAACTTTCAAATTTGAAACATTTGGAGCGAAAGTAGGGTTTATATATAGCCTATTTTAATACTTTATTCGATTCCAAAAATATATATAAGCATTTTCTTTATTTAATTTAATCAACTTCCTATTCGTATTTCGGCCCCGCAGATAGCGCAAACATCCCATTTTAAAGTTTACTTTCATTTAAAACAATTTTAAAAAAATCACTAAACATCTAAAATTGGGACTGATATTTCTCGCCCGGAAACTTTAATTCAAAAATCTTTATAAATAATATACATTACCGGCGATCTGGATTTTAATATAATTAATAAATAGGGAAGGAAATAAATTATACGTTCCAGATAAATTATGTGTTAGGTAACTATAATTTCGCCCAAGTTGTGGGCATCTAATAAACTAAAAATAAACGTCGTGAAATAAACTTATTTGGAAGGTAGGTATTTACTAGTCCACTTCCAATCGTCCAGACTTTACATCAATTTAATTAGAATAGAATCAATAACTATTTCCTCATAAGAAAATAACCTTTTTTTAAATATTTTTGGTTTCTTGCCTCTCGTCAACTTGAAACAGTAAATAATTTTTGACAAAGGAACATGAACTACCGTTCCCAGACCAGTAGTTCCAAAGGGCGTTATAACTTATGTAACTTATAACAACGCAGGTTGGTAGTTCTCAAATTCCCAATTTAGTTCAAATGAAACGTCAAACTCACGTGACAGAGTTCCTGCCGTCATCTCTGTGTTTTCTGCGCAACTATTCTGCTGGCGAATACAAAATCCTGCTAACCAATGATGTTACAACTTCAACGATCGGTAGGGGACCTAGAGGTCACCTTGAAGGATTCAATTTCAGCAGGACTTCAGCCCAGAAAGAAAGGGTAAGTTCGAGGTCCTCTTCGTAATATTTTGAGGTTACTTTTCCTGCGTTTCCAAGGTGCTATTTGTCAAAAACTTCAAATAATTTTTTAGAGCAAAATTCTCTGTACTAGGTATTTTTCTTCTCCAACCTTTGTTGGCAACAGTTCTAATCGTTCCTTTTTTCTGCAGAAACGATGGACGACCAAGGGCCGCACAGGTTCATCGAGCGGATGTCCCACAAGGGGAAGGGCATCGCCGTCTTCACCAGTGGTGGTGACTCTCAGGTATTACATAAATAATTACTATTAAAAAAATTAAGATAATTAATAGAATAATAAGATAATGAACGGAATGTCGTTTCTAGGGTATGAATGCTGCTGTAAGGGCAGTCGTGCGTATGGGCATTTATTTAGGATGCAAAGTGTACTTTATTAAGGAGGGATACCAAGGAATGGTCGATGGGGGTGATAACATTGTTGAAGCAAATTGGCCCTCTGTGAGCTCCATTATTCACTTAGGTGGCACTATTATTGGGTCAGCTCGCTGCATGGACTTCAAGTAAGTCTATATATTTCTTTATCTGCTGAATATACAAAAAGTTCCTTCCTAAAATCATTTATTATATTTTATTTAAATGTAAATATTATCTAAATTCATATTAATTTCCTTATGTTCAAAAATATCAATAAAAATATGTATTGTGTTTTGGGGAGTACAAGTGGGTGTAATTATGGAGATAGGTTTATTCAATAATGTAACCGTTTCCACTTCAAATATTTATTTGTGTGCAGGTTCACTACCTGCGAAACCTGCGCACACAAATAAATATTTGAAGTGGAAACGGTTGCATTATTGAATAAACCTACCTCCAAAAATATGTATATTCGTATAGTTTTAATTATCACCTTGACTTTGACCTTTTGAGCTTACACAGAGTTTCGAGGGTGTTCTTAAAATAACCGTGTATTGAAAGCAGTTTATTTTATGTTCAAAGGTTGTTGCCCTTTATTTTATAACATTAAAAATAGTTTATATAAGTAAAAATAAACAAGATTACAGTTGTTTACTTCAATGAGATTACGATGCATTACGAATTCAGTTGATAGAAATAACTTTCTTTTTTTTTCATTAATATTCAAGATGGAAAGTTAAAGCATAAAAAAATTAATGTATGTCTATTACCATTAGTTTAAATAATCAAATTATCTTGGTGTTTAATTTATTATTTTTGGCAATTCATATAAAACAGAATAAATTATTAAAATACATGTAATCGTTCATGGTTATCTAAATACCTTAACAGGCTGGATAATTGAGCTATAATACCATATAATTAGACCAAAATATGATATT
This sequence comes from Quadriops clusia, assembly GCA_033557875.1. Taxonomy (NCBI): domain Eukaryota; kingdom Metazoa; phylum Arthropoda; class Insecta; order Coleoptera; family Hydrophilidae; genus Quadriops; species Quadriops clusia. Next base: position 23,586 of record JAWQRP010000228.1, read on the forward strand.
AGGTAAACATGTTGGTTTATACACTTCAGTCAGTTTATTTTTGGCTATGAAATCAAAATGTTAGATTAAGAGACTTAGCATACATTTCCTCATTGATGTTTATTGATTGCACAATATTAAAGTTAATTGCACCTAAAATTCTTGACAAAAACTAGTATTTACGACTCATTTCTAGGAAAAAATAAGCCAATAGTTATGCTTAACGTATTATTACCATAATGAATAATACATTGTAAAATATAATGTATTTAATTTTAATAACAACGTTTTTATTCTTCTAGTCTATTGACATAAAAAATTTTCATCTTTCTTGATGCGGATATTTCAGGAGGTGTTGCCCCTTTTTTAGGCATTGTTTATTTTTTTATTTAGACATTAGATCGAGTGGTTTTTGTGTGACATTTTCAAAGAATATAAAAGCTACAGGTTTTTATCATTGTGTGATTTAACTAATTTAAAATTAAACAAAAAACTCCTAAAGAATGTCCGGAAACATCCAATTAAAAAAGAAGGAAATTTAATTTTTACTAGATATGATGTTTTTTCCCTCCATATTTAATCATATTTAATACAAAGGATTGATTGGGAGTCACACATACAAATTGAACATATAGATTAGAATCCTCAAGAATAAAATACTTCATCTTTTATCCACAAATTGTCAAGAACTGCAATGCAAAAAAAATTATTTTAATGATAAATTTTGTAAATTATGTAATGATAAAATATTCAGTGTGATGTATTATTATGCATTGAACCCAAAAATACATATAAAGATAAAAAGAGATATAATACACTCAAATCAGATTTATTGTTTGGATTAGGTTGACAACACTAACACTCATCAATCTAAATTAGCACTGATCCAAATTAACCAATTATTAATAATTAAGTCTTAATAATAGCAACTGATATATATGAACATACATTATATGTGGTGATTTTTTTTTTTTAATTAACCACTTGTAGTAAATATTGCAACAACTAAATGAATAAAATAATGTTATTCCAGAGAACGATGGGGTCGCTTGAAAGCAACCAAGAACCTGGTCGAGCGCGGAATCACCAACTTGGTGGTGATTGGTGGCGATGGCAGTCTTACAGGTGCCGACTTGTTCAGGCAGGAATGGACCAGCCTTCTCGATGAACTACAAAGCAAAGGTTAGTTAACACTGCTGTAGTATGTATTCAATTTTCTTAATCTTCATATTTAGGCGAAATCACCGCGGATCAGAAAGAGAAAAATAAGCATTTGCAAATCGCTGGACTGGTCGGTTCCATTGATAACGACTTCTGCGGGACCGACATGACCATAGGCACGGACAGTGCTTTGCACAGAATCATCGAGGCTATCGATGCTATCGTAAGCACGGCTTATTCTCATCAAAGAACGTTTATTATGGAGGTCATGGGAAGGCATTGCGGGTAAGTGTTAATAGATCCCTATTAAGTGGCCAAGTGTATTTACGTATTTTTCTATATTGGTTTAATTGGTTGGCCTTCATTGAATCAAAGAAAACATCATAGTGAAATTGAAATCACAAGAAGCAATATAGAAAAATGTATGAACTGCATATTTAATTAGCTTATTTTTTTAATCGTTTAATTTCAATAGGATTTTAATATAAAAAATATGTGATATTATCTGCACTGGCCACACAATGTTATAGGTATTTGGCAGTAGTAGCTGCTCTGACATCGGAAGCCGACTATGTTTTCGTACCAGAGTCCCCGCCGCCAGATGATTGGCAAAACCATCTATGCACTAAATTAGAACAGGTAGTTGTTAAAAATGAACGGATGAAGTATGTGCATGTTTATTAAGTGGTTCAGACTTCCAACGGTTTGCTTTGCCCAATTGGTGTGGTTATTGTCAAAATTAATAAATAAACTACACAGTACAAAGACTGAAAACCTACTAAATGTATGTATAGCATAACTTTTACACTGATTAATCTGCTAGTAATTGGGGCAAATACTTACATGGTGACTTAAAGGTAGTATTTAGATGCTAAGGGTCCCAGCTTGAATCAAGTACTAGTGTAGGAAAATACACTACAATTTACACGAAAAAAGGCTTTGCACAATAAACGTCTACAACCTACTTTGTACTTAATGTCTGTTGTTTATTATGTCTACTGTTTTCTTTATACATAATATGTTTTTCTTTTAATATTTATAAGTGGCCAGTGCAACAATCAAACTAACTAATACAAATTTCCAAAATAGACACTATTAAATGTTTTTACAGTTACTTAGCGTTAGTTGCTGCTTTGGCTAGTGAGGCAGATTATGTCTTTATCCCCGAAGATCCAGTATCTGACGAATGGCCTGACAAGCTCTGTAATATCCTGTCTCAGGTATACATAAATAACATTCAGATAATATAATAAAATAATGAATTTGATTATTAAAATGAAATCAAAAAGTTTCCTATTATTAAGTACAAAATTGTTTGTACAGTTTTCTTTTGTCAATAGGACTATTATTTTGTAAATCGTATTATTTTTGCATATTTATTCATATTATTAAATTTTAGCTTCTAGATCTAGTTTAGTTAAGCTTCTTAGAGAGCAGTCATTTCAATAGCAAATTAATTCACCGTGCCCATATTAGCCAAATACACACGCAGCTAAGGTAACAACTTTCAGTATTGTGTAAATATTTCAGTATAAATGAACATTGGCGGAAAGTCTCTAATAATTGCTACTAACGAAATAATATCATTCATATAAAATGATCCATATTTTTAGCTTTATAACATTAACTGCACCTAATTTATTTGCGATGCTTTTATTAATTTTATTAACGACGTTTTCATTTTGGGAATTTTTAATTTGATGTAAATTAAAAATCGCTGGAAATATAATTACAAGAACTTTTTCTAAATAATTGCATGATACCGTGGCGAGTTTTGCATGTTTGGCTTTTTTTTAAGTACACACAATTTTTTCATACTGGGGGAGTCTATAAATCACTCATAGTTTCTATTGAATTTTGGTAAATCGAAATTAATTTTATTTTCAATAGTCAATATCATATTAAATTCATATTGATATTGTAAATTAATCAATCAATATTTTCTATTTATGACTCACCTCGTGTATAGTATTTATTATATTTTAGGGTAGTATGTATTTGTTTCATATTGAAATTTGTTTCATATTGAAATTTGTTTCATGTTGAAATAAATACATCCTGATTAATAAGTTGTTGAATGTATATAAACAAGTGTTTTAGTTTTGAACTTATGCCATAAATTTTTTAAAAGTATTTACATATTCAGTTTTATGTATTAATATCCTGGAGTTTAAATTAAGCTTTTACTCCCGTTTATATCATTTAGGAAAGAAAAGCTGGCCAAAGATTGAACATTATCATCGTCTCTGAAGGAGCGATTGATCGTCATGGGAAAATAATCACAGCGGAAATGGTCAAAGATGTTGTCGTTGAGAAACTGCATCAGGACACGAGGATTACTGTCCTCGGCCACGTCCAACGAGGTGGTAGCCCTTCTGCCTTTGACAGAATTTTAGTGAGTGAATTCTTTGCTGAGTGTCGAAAAATTTATTATCAAAATAGTTTTGCGACATAGCAGGTTTTATGATAATTTTGCTAAAAACAGTGAAATTGTAGGGATGCAGAATGGGTGCTGAGGCAGTAATTGCTCTCATGGAAGCCAAAGAAGACACGCCAGCTTGTGTTATTTCTTTGGACGGTAACCAGGCTGTAAGGCTTCCTTTGATGGAATGCGTCCAAACAACAAAAGCTGTTGCTAAAGTAAGTTTTCGTGAACGTAAATTGTAACTGTAAATTTGTTTCCTATCAATTGGAATCTCAATAAATTTTCATATATTATAATGAATATTTTCATATTTTAAATAATATTTTCATAGTTAAATGAATGTTTTTATATTGTAATGAATACTTTCATATTCTGTCAAAAATTTACATATTTTAATATGAGTAAGAGTAAACTTTTAGGCTATGGATGAGTTGCAATTTGAGAAAGCCGTGGAACTCCGAGGAAAGTCGTTCATGCGCAACTTGGAAACTTACAAGAAGTTAACCCGATTGAAGCCCCCAAAGGGTGCTTTTGATGCCGAAGGCCACGGCAAGGTAAGCGTCTTAGGGTTTAGTTTTGTGTACTGTAGACACCACACATACAAACTTGTTTAAAGTAAGTTAAGTTGAAGATGGATGATGTTAAGATAAAATCTTTATACGATACATGTCCTTGTCTAATGCCTAAATATGTCTTTAATGCAAGCCAATGTCCTTGTTTAATGGAAAATATGTCTGTGTTAAAACGATGTTTTAAAAGTTTGCTATTTTGACGTGTACTAACAATATTTGAACAGATCCCCGGTACCGCCCGCATAATAGCAATGATGGCATATTGAAATAGCTACTTAAGTAGGATCTATTTCTTTATTATGCACGTTTTATTATTGGTATCTATGGTTTATTACTTTATCATTGGTGTCTTTTATGGTATTATGTGTATTTCTTTATACATATTTTTTATAATTTTGCATGTAAACTACTTAAATAGTTTTTTTAATATGCCTACCCACACAATGTAATCTTGACAGACCACTTATTAATAGATTTGCATATTTATGCAACCAACACACCTCAGTAGATTAGTAGTGTGTACTCGTAAAAAAGTTTATTAGAGCATTTTTCTTGTTACCAGCAGAAAGGCGGTAATGCGGTGAGTAGTTGTGATGACAATACTTGCTCAAAACTATCACCTAAAGCTGTAGATGGAAAAACTAACGGCGAGCAGAATGACGTATGTAATCCACGAATTGTTACCAACTGCACTCTCTGTCTCTATTCGATCTTTTACTTCATTATATTACATATACAGATATGTAGACTTATACAACTGCCCATTATGGAAGGCTCAAACGTCTGAAAATTACATATATGTATTCCCTTTGTAATAATACTTTAATTGTCTAATGGTCAGTATTACATTCGACAACTGAATTCAATTTGACCAACGGCTATTCCAAACTTTTGACTTAGCCGTGAGCATATTGTCGTTTCTAATACCTGTAATATATGTTGCCAGCAGTTGTAATTAATTGTACTATCATTCTGCATCGAATAATATTAACGTAAATGCATTACTAATCGGCAATCATAGAGCAACATAATATTCTCAGCCGCAGATTTATAACTGATTTCTGTCTGCCAATTAATGCAATAATACTATCCCCTACTTGAGGGTATTATTACTTAATTGGTAAAAGCACTGTCTTGTAAATAATGTCACTGGGAATTACTAAATTTCACATGTATATAATTTTCAGCTTTATAACACTTCTCAATTGTGTTTCTCAACGATTAATTTTTCGCTACCTAATATTTTTCGATCGTAATAAATCACTTCGTTGTCTTATGTTTAAATGTTACATTTGCCATTGTTGCACTTTGCTCTAACTGTACTTGCACGAAATTTAAATGGACAATCAATTGGGAAACACTTTTACATGTGCTTTATTTCGCTTATAGATGTGCTTCCAGGATAATAAAACGTTTATTTTTAAAAGTGGACTGCGAAAATCGTTACTTGTTGTCAATATAAACAATCCTACCCACTTTTGTAATTAAACTAAGTAGCGTGTTAGGTTTAATTATGTATTTAAATTTTTTATACGTATCCTTTCCTTCATTTTTCTTTATTTAATTTTTTTATTTTGTGTATTTTCTCTCTGATAGCTCAGCAATAACGCATAGATAGCAATTCTTTATTATAATGTGAAATAATACTCCGCACCATTAAGTGTATTGTGTTAACACTCGTAGCTAGAAGTGGCGTAAAATATGAGCCCCCTTACCAAATCTATGCCCTTACTTTTGTACATTATTTCCTCTTCCCGTGCTTTTGTACCTTTTGAAATGACCGTCGAATGTTCAACAGAATTAAACATTTTAGGAAGGATACGTCATGGCTGTCATGCACGTCGGAGCCCCAGCTTGTGGCATGAACGCGTCTGTCCGATCGTTTGTGCGCAACGCCATCTACAGGGGGGACACTGTGCTAGGAATTCATGATGGTATTGAAGGTTTCTGCGCTGGCAACATTACCAAAATGGGTAAGTCGTGTATAGTAAAGAAATTGAAATATTATACACTTAAAAAAAAATTTTTCATTACTCTAATTTAAACCCATCTAACTTATTGAGATTTCTGGTTGTTGTAAGATATATTATTGTTATATTAATGTTTATTTCAAAAGTATTAATAACAAGGAAACGCACAGAAAAATTTCAGATTTTTCCCGTGCGCCGTTTGGGCTGTGCAATGATGCGTGACTGGGTATCTCTCTATCTCAGTGGAATTTCAATTTTATATATATTTATAGATAATCAAAATAATTTTAATCTTCATAATTCATATCTTTAGGTATACATTCTACACTTTAATCTACAGACAGCATTTATTTGTTTAGTAATCAGACAAAACTAAATAAAAATTATTTCAGAGTTATTCGGAAAGCATTTTTATTTACAAATCCATGATAGTTAAATAAAATGTTTTGAACATATTCTTTCAAGCTAACTAAGTTTTAATTGATGGGCATTCATGATCACTAGTAATCTTTGAACGACAAAACATAGGAAGATTACTCTAATTTAACTAATTTCATTAGATACGTTTAACCAACTATAGGGTTGGTGTTGATTCAACTCAATTAAAAATAAAGTAAACTAAAGACAAGAAGACACATATTCACCAATTTCCTACCAATGAAGAACGAGTAATAAAAAAATATTTATGTTAGAATTGACCATTTTATTTTGTTTGAATAGAATGGGGTGATGTAACTGGATGGGTTGCCTGCGGTGGCGCCTTCCTCGGCACGAAACGCACCCTCCCGAGTGCATGCAGAATGCCCCAAATAGCAGCGAAAATCAAGGAGTTCAAAATGAACGGCTTGCTGCTTATCGGTGGGTTCGAGGCCTTCCAAGCAGCCCTCATCATGAAGGAAAATTCCGATAAATACCCCGAGTTTAATATCCCGACAGTTGTGGTGCCCAGCACAATCAGTAACAACGTACCTGGAACTGAGTTCTCGTTGGGCTGCGACACAGCCCTTAATGAAATTACAGAGATTTGCGATCGTATTAGGCAATCGGCCCAAGGAACCAAGAGAAGAGTTTTTGTTGTGGAAACCATGGGCGGTTATTGCGGCTATTTAGCTACTTTGGCAGGATTGGCTGGAGGTGCCGATGCTGCCTACATTTACGAAGAAAAGTTCACTATCAAGGATTTACAGCAGGATGTGTACCACATGGCTACTAAGATGTCGGAAGGCGTTCAACGTGGTTTAATTTTGCGTAACGAGAAGGCCTCAGAAAACTACAACACGGACTTCATTTATCGCCTGTATTGTGAAGAAGGAAAAGGGTTGTTTAGTGCTAGGATGAATGTGTTAGGTAGGGGTATTGAAGCAAGATTTCTTTAATTTATTTTAACTATAATATTTTTCATTTTATAGGTCATATGCAACAAGGTGGTTCCCCAAGTCCCTTTGATCGTAACTTGGGAACAAAAATGGCTTCCAAAGCAGTTGATTGGATAGTCAATGCCTTAAAGGAAAATAAACCTGATGCTGTTTTGTTAGGTGTTGTACGTCGCCAATATAAATTCACGCCGATTACCGAGCTCAAACATCAAACAAGTTTCGAGTAAGTTTTTACTGTGGCTGTTCTTTAATATTTGCTGTAATTTTCATTGTTGCTGCTTTTAATCCTAATCGGCTTATAGTGGAATATTCTTGTTGTTTTTGTCGTTTCGATTTCTTTAAAAATGTGCATGCTTTATTTACTAAAATCGTTGAATATATTCAAAGCTAAAATCAAATTAATTCGCAAATGAATGAATGGATATACATCATTTGGTATATGCAGTAGGTTAGTAACTTTGTAGGGGTCAGAAAAATACAAAGTTCCTTCATTTACCCATCCTAATCCTATCAATTATTTTAGGCTTCGGAAACCTCTCCTTAATGGATGGTGGATGAGAGACCGATCGATGCTTCGTGTTTTAGCAGGCGATTATGATTACGTCCACGCCCTTCCAGTCTACCCAAGATTCAAAAAACTATATTCCTAACTCCCTTTCGTTTATCTTAAGCACCATTGTATCCTAAGTAGAATTTGAAGTCATGAGGTAATAAAGTATATGAACTTGTGCGCCCTAATCTGCGAAAATTATTATTAATTCTTCCATTGCAATAAACAGCTTATGTGGGGGATCCTTATCGGTAGCAAATGTCTTAAAACATGTTCAAGACAGCATATTTATATATTTTTATGATTTTTTTAGGCAGCGATTATCAAACCAAACGCCTTGGTGGATGAAGCTGCGTGTCCTTCTAAAACTATTGGCTAGGCACTGGGAGATTATACCATCATTTGAACATGAAACGCTTTACACAGATCCATTTCAACGCAACGAACAATGTGATGAAGTTAAATAAAAGCAAATAGAAAAGCACATTTGAACAATAATACAAACTTAAATAATAATACAAAGTTAAACAATAATACAAAGTTAAACAATAATACAAATTTAACCAATAGTACAAACGTTCATTTAAAGTGGAAGTAGAACTTGATTAAGTATTATATAAAAATAAAATAAAAATATTTAAATTACCATTAAATATAGAGAATGGGAAAATTTATTTTAAACTTGAACCACAAACTTTTCTATTCAGTGCGAACCTTGACCTTTACTGTTGAGCATAGTTTTCAAATTGAATTTAATTATAAAAGAAAAATTGGACCCTTACAACTTATTTTGAAAGTAGTTTTTAGAATAAAGATTTTTACATACATACGATTTTTAAAATAACACACTTGAATACACTGTCTTTAGAATTCTTTGTAAAAATTTATTATTATTCTTACAAAGCACAATACATTCAGATAAAAACCAAGGCCGATAAGATAATAATTTTTGGACGTCATTGTAATAAATTATTCTTGATACCCTCAAATAAGAAAATTTACTTATATAATTAAACTTGATCAATTAATTAAAAATGAGAATTAATTAGAAGTTAGAAATTTTTTAGGGTTAGCTACGACCATATTTGTAAATTCTGGTCATATGTGGATTATGTCATAAAGGCTGATTAGCATACATCTGTGTGTTAGGAATTATGCAACCTATTAAACGAATAAGTATCTGTTTTGACTACTAAAGCGACTAAATTGAATTATCTAATTAAATTGAGTTTGCAAGGTTTTGAAAGTGTTTGCATGAGTTTTGATTAAGCTTCAGATTAATTTAATTTTCGTTTCCAGTACTCGTGTACCAAACGAACAGTGGTGGCTAAAGTTACGACCCCTTCTCCGTATTTTGGCCAAACACGACTCCACTTACGAAGAGGAAGGCATGTACATGACTGTGGAAGAACGTAGCAAGGATGAAGAAAGTAACTAAGTTGCGTGCTAGAAGCTCTCCCGAGCTCTTATCTGAGTTAGCTATGTTTTATTGTGTTTTTGCAGCAGTATTTTTTTAATATTAACTTGATTTTTTACGTTGCTCTTTAGTTTAGTTCGAGTTATTTACATGATTCAAGCTTTTATCTATCTCTCTATCTCTCTTAATTTTCGGAACCCTATTGCTCTCTATGTCGCTCCTTATTATTATTAAAACACAGTTGTTTTGATGAACTAATTAATAATTATCCTCATTTAATATATGTTTATTTTTGTAATTTCAAGCCTTGCGCAAAGCAGCATCTTGTAAAATAATAATTATACATAATTCTTGTCACGTACTTTTGCAGTAATTGTATCTAATTGTAAGTGTAAACCAATACAATGTAAGGACAAGTTAGAACATAATGAGTGGGTTAGTTTTTCATTTAAATGGCTCTTCAGGAGTAATGGAATATGTGGTAGATCTGCGAGGTCTGTAGTAGTTTGATTTCTAGTTGATTGTTGATAGTTAATTCTAGGTAATTGATTAATTGTATTTAAAGGTAATTGATAAATTATTTTTCAAGGCAATTGATAAAGATCGATTCTATTTAAATTGCAACAAGAAACTGATTGTAAAATATCTACACTGCCACATTCACAGAATTATTTCAGTTAGTAAATTTACAAGTAAATATCCATTGATAACGACCTATGGTATCGAGTTTAATTGCAGGATGAGCTTTGTTTCAGAATGCCACAAGTATTATTTGTTGATATTATTTTTGGTTGATTTAATTTTTAATATTTCGAAATCAAGACCAAATCACTGAGCCTACAAGGTACATTTACTATAAAAGTAGAAATGCTAGGCAATATTATATATAGATAATAAATTGTTAAAGAAATATAACGTTTTTAGATCAATTATAACAAAGAACTAATTTATTTAAATAATTTATGTTACAGCTTAATACTATATGTTTATTTACTCATGTTCTTTGATCAAACAGAGTATTTTATGTATCGTTGCAGTATCTATTGTGGTGAATGTCGTTCGACGATGCAATTTATCAAAGTGTTGTCAAATACAAATAAAGTGATTAGATGTTAAATTGTTTCGTTTTTTTTTTGAACTTACCAAAATCTACGTTTTTCTTTTGTGTATTAAAATTTATACGGAAAATCTTCGTTTTTTTGTGTATTAAAATTTAGACGGAAAATCTTCGTTTTTTTGTGTATTAAAATTTAGACGAAAAATCTTCATTTTTTTTGTGTATTAAAATTTATACGGAAGGTGTTTACTGAATGTAGATTTGAATATTGGCGCCATTTTCGCAAGTCGCTTACGTCCGTGCTTTTTGTTTAGGGAAATTGCTTTCGATGCCAACTGAATAGAGAAAAAAACCTTTTGTGAACTGTCGTTGGTGAGCTAATGCTGATGTTTGTGTTCAACGACTTTGTGTTTTATTTCCTGTTGTGAAGATATTACGTTTCGTTAATTAAAAGTTATTAATTTGTTGTAAGACAACAATTTAATAAAATGTCGACGTCTGAAGGTAGTACCAAAGATTCAGCGGCAGTGAAAGTGCCCATGGTCTACATTTGTGGAGGTAAGTTTAATGAATAAGCTATTTGAGGTTATGTGTGCCTTCACGTTTTGTTGTGTTCACTTATTACAACTTTTTAATAAATTTCTTTATGCAATTAATTGATAACTCAATTAAGTTTTTGTAGTTAAGTGGTAAAAATGTGGATGTTAATCATTTTTGGTTTTATTTAGAATGCCATAATGAAAACGAAATTCGCCCCAGAGATCCGATTCGGTGCAGAGAATGCGGTTATCGTATCATGTACAAGAAGAGGACAAAGAGATGTAAGTATGAAAGGAGCAGAAGTTAGTCAATTTGTTTTTAATATTTTTTAAACTGAAATTGTTCTACATATATTAGCTTTGTTCCATCCCCTACGTCCGACTAGTTCACGTACTAGTCAGACGATCAGAAGTTCATCAACAGTATGCGCAGTTTATAAATATTTATGTACTGCGCAATTTGTTTAAGAACTCC
>JAWQRP010000229.1:0-35104 GCA_033557875.1 Quadriops clusia
CTTCTGTTCGCTGCTATATACATTACTGCTGCATAAATTTTTAGTGAACATGATAATATGTATATGTCGAAATCATAAGATTAAATATATATGTAGGATAAAATGTATGTGTATATGGTAATATGTAGACGTGTACATGGTCAGATGTACATGTGCACATGGAAATAAGTATATGTGTACATGGTAATAAATATATGTGTACATGGCTGCCCGTGATTTTTCACGGGCATTAACTAGTGATTTAATAAAGAGTATAGAAAATTAGAACGCATTCAAAACTCAGAGGTAAATAAATACCTCATAAAAATGGTTAGTTCGTTGAGTTTAATTAGTTTAAATCGTTAAAGTACCTTTCTTTCGATTAAAACCACTTAACTACTTCTTTTTGTAAGATTAAGATACGTTATTATATCAATTACTGAAGAAATTACACCTGGCTAGGAATTTACAGTTTCTACAAGCATTAAAAAATAATTACATGTAGAATCATTGTAGGTGTACGAACTATTTATATTGCAAATTAATCGGTTTTTATTACATCAAGTAGTGGCAATAAGTTATAAACAAGTGGTCAAGTATGACTTACATATTTATTAGAAATAGATTTAATGCAATTGATCTAGTTCTTATGAAATCTATCTAATCATCGCGTAATTATCAAATTAAATTCCATTGGTTTTATAAATTAAATAACATTTCCTATGTTGCTTTTAAACACATGCGTCAATGAAATAATATCGATACCTACACATATTTCTTTAGCAGTTAATTTTTAGTATCAATGAGATTGAATGAGATGATAAGAAAAAATATACCATAATATATGCAGAGCTCTTGCAATAACAACAAATGTAAGGTAATTGTTGTTATTTCCGCCACATTCCTCTTTCAAACGATTCGCAATAAGATACTTTTAACCTTTAAATAATGTATTATCCAGATTAGTAATTACACACATAAATTTACTGTTCACTCCACGTGGAATTTTTTCTAGCGACTAGAGTTGGCGTAGCTTTCGCAAACTTTTAAAGATTTCCATTCTGAGTACTTCAACGTCTCTCAGCGCGCAAAAGGGCATGGTCGGTTGAAAATTGAACCCTCTTTAGTTGCGTATTTTACTTTTGCTTCAAACGATCAATTTAAATGTAAAACGGGGTTAAACAGGAAGAGGCGCCATATTTCATTGGACACAGTTTTTATGTGGAAAAATTTCGTCCTCTTCTATGCAGATAATTTTCCATTTGCATGTACTTTGCATACAAAAGATATATTTTTGTTATTAAGTCGTCGCGGAATGACACATGTTGTAAATTAGCTCGTGTGTTTTTCATTCATTATAAAAGAGTGCAGTTTTTTGCTAATTTATCATACCTGATGCAAGAAAAATAAAAATTGCTTTTGGCAATTAATAAAATGAACAAGGGAATTGAAATTGAAAATTCCTTGTTTGTATTTATACTTATGTATTTATTGTTCCAATTAATAAGCATATCTGAAGTAATAGATAAAAAATATACTTACGAGTAGGTACATATGAATATGTATAACAAAAAAATATTATTTTGAGTTTAATTTTCTTTGGAATAAATTGTATTCCTTTCTATATTTTCTTGCTTGGAGTATTTTACAAGATGCATGGAGAACAGAATAAATATCAACAGTACTTCGTTTCTTTGTAAATTATTTTTACATACTTATATGTATGTATAAATATATATGCGTAATCCAATTCATTATCGCAACCTTGAATTTTTATCCTATTAAGGAGTAACGTAATGATAAAAAATATTTGGACATGTGACGCACAGAGAGTCAGGATGAAGGAGGAAACAACATTTCATTCTCCAACGCAGTGAGATTATCATTACATGTGGCATCACAATTTGTTATTTAATTCAATTGTGCTACTTCTAATCTAGCTCATAAATTATAAAAGGTTAAACGTCTCTTATTACGGACGATAGAAAAAGAACACAAAAATTGCCTTGCAACAGGACTCGGTATGTTTGCCATACACATGCAATTATTGCATATTAATAATTTATTATTTTTAGATTAAATTAAATAAGTGATGTGATAAATTTTACATAACACAGCAGCACAACAAACATAAAGGCGAGTCGTGGTTGTTGATCAGCGAAGGAATTTTTATATGTGTAATTGTACAAATAATATTAGAATAAAATATCGTTCGGAATTAAAGTAAATAAAATTCGAATATTTTACACTTTTTACAATTTGAAGGAAGCAACCCTTTTACAGAACTGAAGGTGTAACGACCTATTCAGTAGTCGCATTTACATATCCGTTCATAAAACAAACATGAATGAATAGCTATTATATAAAAGAGGTTCACGGAGATTTCACCCACTGTCGTTTGAGATTACGTATTCAAGGTGACAAATTTTACACTCAACTTTGGCCATTATCACACAAATTCCTGATACAAATGCCGTCATTCACGTTGACGGCACAAATGAGGACAATAAATTACGGGTTCTTGTGCAATAGATGTACGGGTTCATTGTGGATTCTATTACCCAGGGGGTATAAGTTTTCTGGGATCGCTTTAATAAAAATTCACCTATTCATTTTCACCTTGTCAACCGCTTCCCGTGATAAATGGCTTTGTAAAGTTACTTAACTAACTAGAGGAAATTGTTAGGTGAATAACCTTATCTATGAAGTTTTCTATAACAATTTTCACAATAAGTAAGTACAAATGTTGACGATGTACATGGTTTCCAAGGTATATTTATAAAGCACCGAGGCAAAAATGTTGCAAGAAATGTCTTCATAAGTAGGGGGTTGTTAATAGACTAATTTTGTTCAAGTTACAAAAAGCCTTCAGAGAATTTTTTGTAGAACCTACTCTCCGCATAGATTTTTCTTTCGGGAAGAAGAAATAAATAAAATTATTAAGTATGTGAAATATATCAGTATATATTCAGGTGTCATTAATGGTCTAGTTAATAATTTAAAGCGAATTTTGTATATAGTAACAATATGCACATGTAATATTGATAGTGTATTGCGAATTAACAGATTACTCTTAACATGAGAAATTTAAATGAAATGGTGCACGACCTAATAAAAATTAAAATGTCCATGAACTAACAGATGCAATTTATACATCGTTAATCCTGACTTGTGTAGCGGCAATAATAATTCCATGCTACAGCTAAAGCCTCACTTTTCAGGACTTAAAATGATCTTCATTAAAGCTCGACCCACTCAGCAGTCCCTATGTGCAAAAAAAATGCGAATTAACATCAACAAAGAGCAAAATAAAAGTGGCGTGATGTTTACCAGCGGCGCTAGATAACACACCTATTTCACAGCTCCAATTCTTCCACTGCAAATATTCTCGTATGTAAAAAACACATGTTGAATTGTAAACAATGAGCTCGGGTAAATTCGAAAAGCGCTCGGCTGTTTATTGCTAAATTATTTGCGGAAATGACGCTTATTTCGGAGATTCGGACTATTTTATTTCAAGGATAATGTCACTGGCTCCAACTTGCTGAATTCCTTAATAACAGTGGGACAAACAAATGGTTTATATATCTCTTGGGCTTCTATTTATACTATACATATTTCAATTGCTTTAAGTTAATTATAACCTAGTTTCGTTGTGAAGTACACACACATACGCGCGCGCACTTACGAACATATATATACATATATATACTACTAATCATTGAGTTTACAAAACTATTTGAGAAATGTCCACATGTGCACAATTGGCGGAGACGCACTTTATAATTAAGTTAATTAAATGCTATTGGTAATGTTAATTTCTCAAGCTATAGAACATTATTTTTCAAACGTACGCGGCGCCGCAAAGTGATAATATAAAAACATATATTTTTGCATGTAATTGCAACTGCTATTTCTAGGGACAGACCAAAACAATACCATAACAAAATGCCGAATTTTACAGGTCTTGACTTCGGTGGGACTTAGATGTAATTATAGATATCCTATTTTAGAGCCGAATGTCAAATGTTTACCTACTTGCACCATGTGGTGCGAGTAAAAAATAAAGCATATACATAGATTTCTGGATTCTTGTTGGTTCGACTAGGAGAGGGAAATGCTAAAATATTCGCGGAAGTGGCGCCTGGCTCTTTAGTTTCAAGGATAACGATTTTGCGAAGTCTGTAATACATGAAATTTAATGGATTTCTAATATTTACTAGACGCTTACAACATTTAACGAGTGTTTTTATTGTTCTGTTACGCTGCGTAAATATTTTACGATCTCGTCTACAAAAAGAGCATTTTTCCGACCCACCGACAATGCTTACTTTACATTGATGGAATATTTTAGTCGCAGTTTATTTACAAGTAAATGCAGCATGTGCTCGTATACATGGCCACAAACAAGTAAAATGCACGTTGTAAATACATTATGCTCGTTACGGATATCTAGAACAAGATTTTGCCATCCTCTGCACTTGCAGCTCATAGGGCAAATTTGTTATTGTGCGATACTTAAACAAATTACTGTGCATATATTTGAATACAATATTGAGCTAATTGTTCTCTTTTGTACAGTTCGGATAACCCTGTTAATAAGGAAGTCATAAAAACATCAAATAACCCAAGGCTTTTCACAATAATATTAATAAATTTTCTCATTATAATGCCACACGTGGCATGCTGATGTCACTAATAAATTAATTTAAACATAATCGGCTTAAACTTTAATTTATCTGTAATATTTAGGGCCACCATAAAAACTTTCGTTTTACCGCAAGAGGACATACGCTTAAAAAGGGTTAGATTAAGCAAGAGTAAGTAATGTAAACGCTTAAACATGAATCAAGTCAAAAGATAGTAAGATAAACATTTTGGATTACGCAATGTTATAAAGTCTTAGGAAGTAACTATAAACTGTGTGTCGTGGAATTAGATAATTATCTTAACGACCCTTTAAACAGGGATACAAGATATAAAATAGGATTAGTCTCTATCCCTAAGTGCGCCCTGCCAAGGATGTGGATAACCTCTTATCTGCAGCAATTTAAATTTAAACTTAATCTATAAACACTGTTTAATTGGGCTGGAGCGTTTATTTATTAAGGATAAACTATATATGATACCATCAAAGGTAACATATATAACATGTTTTATCTTAAACTAATTATTTTAATGGTAAATTAAATTTAAATAGATATAAATACGTAAGTAATCTGAAATATTTTTCTTTAATGTAGCAAGAACTCTAAAAAAATACAAAAACTTTAATTTCTTGCAACAAGTGTTCTGTATCACAAATCTAGTACTAAATTAACTCACTGCATGACCAGAAATTTTACTAGCATAATGATATTCATGTTGATATTACAAGCACTTTTACTTTTCGAAACGAGGGAGCTTGTGCTGACATGGCTTAGTATAAGATTTCATCCTTGACCCTCTTCCTGGTAACCATGACCATCAGTGTATGGGCCTTGAACTTACCTTTAAGAAATTCCAACTCCATTATATTCGTACGCAGCTTTAAATATGCAAAATCAACAACATAACATGACAAAGGGAATTAGAATAATTCTGCAATTTAGATCTCTAAAGTGGAATGACAATTAATAATCACAACGTTTTTTAAAGTGGATAAAATTTTTACCTCACCCCTAATCCGCAAAAGTGATTTCAGTATATTACAAGCATGAATAATCAACGAGATAAGAAGTAACCGTTTTAATTGAATAGTACCTTCACTAACTCGATGGCCCTCACATTCTGCATAATAGAAATAATATACGATGCATAATACGATATGAAATATGAGTACGTATATTATTTTATCTTTGTTAAAAACCATTTTGCGTTGTGCTAAAGAGTGCGTAATTAACAATATTAACATGTTGTATGTACTCTATTCGCGCAATTTTCAAACAGAAGGCTTATAAAAACTCCACTGCAAAGTATTCAACCAGCGCTACAACAAAGTTGTTATAATTAATTTAATTATATTGCTTTAATTATCTCATAAATTATTTCGAAAAGAGTGAAACCTTGAATCAGGGAACAACACAAACAAATTGCCAACTGAGATAATGCTTAAAAATGCGCGTGCAAGTTCGATCCAGCTGTGATCTGTAACTGAAGGTTAATCAGTAAATCTATGGCAAAAAAATTAATAGTCATTCATTAAATTCATTTTTGTTTTGCTGGTTAATTAGAAATCTTAATTAATCGTTATTTATCGGTTCCCGTATAGATAGTCAGTTGGTATCCTACAACGAGCCGGTAAATTGTTATTTACTTTGATATCCTTCTGTATAATGTACGGACATATTGTTAACTTAGCTTTTTATGGATAAGGTTTGCGGTTCATCATACTGAACAGTAATCAAATTGAAACGAAAGTTGTGTGGATTTTACGAGAACGTTAAGCATAATGCGTGTGCAATTTTGCAACCGACACTCAACATAAATTACGCACATCTTAGCTAGAGAACTATGGCATTTTCCGCAACCTTTTAGACATCACACCTAGTGTAATTGTAATTAATTTATGAATGTAAGTTGCATAATGTCTGGGTCGTGTTAGAACAATCGCCCACAAGCAAGAAAACGCATTGAATAATGTACTTTACTTGCCATTTACGTTTTAGATATGCAAGTATCAAAACAGTTTTACCGTAATTGGTGTTATAAACAATGTATAAATGCGTTACATATTATATGAGTACGCAACCTTAATTTTAATAAGTTAAAGCGAAAGGATAGATAGGTATCTGTATTGTCCTCTATAACTTTTAAAAAAATCATAGTATCACTATTAACAGTAAAAGAGTTAATGGCATCCTAACCAAAGTAAAGAAAGAGAAACATGATGAAGTTACGGACGAACTAATTTACTTTAAACGAATGAGGTATTACGGCGGAATACTAGTTCCAATAAAGGTGTATACGTTGAAATTTATTCTACGCTAGACTGTGCAATATTCGCAAATGCAAATTACCTTTCTGGGCGAATTTGCGAGGTAACTAGCAACTTCACTTCCAATTATTTTTGTTTATTGCGCGGTGCAAGATGGAAATTAAGTTTTACTTCTAAACCGCATTGTAAGCTTAGCGAACGAACAAGTAAGCACAATGAGTAGGTAGATATATGGTTTTATATTTATAACTGCACAAAATACAATAAAAGAATTAAATACTGCCTAAAAATAGGGCAACACAATACACATTTAAAACGTTGTATTCACCCTTGCAGTCTATCCTAAGAGGTAAGCTCTTTGTTTCGTTGAAGCTTTATTCTTGTTTTTTGATTTCTCTTTGTTTAAGCTCAACCAGGTAATCGTCAAAATCTTGTGAGCAGAAATGTAATAATAGATATAAATTTCTTTTTTAAGGGTTTCAAAGATGACTGTGAAGAGGACGAAATGGATTTTTACTCAGAAAATCTCGTCTAATGCTTTCTGTTCATACATATAATGGACGGACAATATTAAAATTGCTTGACTTCTAACATCGTTGTTCGTTTGAAAAGGCCCATATAATTCAGAATAAATCCTTTCCATACAAAGCTTATTTTATTAGGGTGAATTTCAAGACGTAAGTTTTCTTTATTATTTTCACCTTGCATAAATTAAATACTTATTTACAGCATTTTAACAACAATTATTACCGCAGGTATCTGTGTAATTACTCTCTACTTTTTCAAATGATTTACGTACTGATTTATTCATTTTATTCGTACAAACACTTCTGGTCACACCTACATATAAGAAGCATAGAACAATGCAACTTTATTTAAGAATTGTCTCTCTTTTAGCTTCAGTTAAGGGTTTAAAACTACGCATAAAAGTGTATTAAACATCTATAAGTTTGGTACATTTTGAAAGCATTTAAATTCTAAGAGATGTATTAGGCACTTAATTAAAGATGCATTAACATGTTACTGGTAAGATCCACTTCAGATTCAAGGGACATAAATCACGAACATTTCGCCATAAAGTCCGGGATTACTTAATAAATTAATTAGCGGGACAAAGAGGCCCACGAATTTACTGCAGACGGCGGAAATTAAGGCCCGAATCCCATTGAGGATTTTTAAGAAAATTTGGGTCCATAGTAGAATGTCACCGAAAGAAATAATGTACTGCCTCGGAGCTACCGTCGTCCAAGGCCTCTGGATGTGGGCGAGTGTTTGTGTTACGTAATATCTGAAAAGGGACCCAGTTATTTATTATTCTAATCCCGCGTTTTTGGCTCGTGTGTGTACCAACACGGAATATTAAATTACTTGCGATGCTGTTACGCGCTAATTGTGCGAATATGGGGATTATTTGGCCATTACGCAAACGCATGCACACGTTTGCCTGCGCATTAAACGATCTCTTATGGCACTGTTCGTGGTATAAAGGAAAGCTAGCTCTAATGCTAATCTTTACTAACGCTGCGTTGCTAACAGTGTGCCGTGCTGTACTAAGCAAAAAGTATTAATAACAAAGGTCTTAAGATAACTATAATAAAACAGTTTAATGAAATATTCGCATGCTTGCATTTGTGGATGCTTTAACATGGAAGAAATTAAATAACAAACTAACGGTTTATCTATTTATTAGAATTTGTTTATTTAGTGATATTTTAATTCAAATGAGTTCTATTTTAAAATTAAACTGAAAATTGTAAATATCGGAAAATCTTGAAAGAATTCCAGAAAGAAGGGTGCAAGCGGAAAGTTGAAAAACCTATGAGCTTGAAAGTTGAAACAAACAAGCTATTATGAATAAAATATTTTAATAGCATTGTTTTGGCACTCACATGACTCACAATTTATATAGAAAATTAATTCAGCCACGTGTATTTTTTACAACAGGATTGCAGCAAGGCCAAGGTGATCTACTTGATTAACATTACCGTGATTATTGTTCAGGTTTCGTTTCGCATTCCCACTCTTCTGAGTGTATCTTACATTTGCGAAAAATAGATGTTAGTGTGTCAAATCACACTAACGCCAGGACATCTTCTTTGCATTAAACTTTGTTGTAAATGCAAATCGATGGTTAACATAATTCAAATAAATAACAGATTATAATTTTTAAAGAGTTTTAAGTCTCTGCTTCTCTGGCAGAACAACAAAGAAAACTAATATTTGTTTACTCCACTTTCTTCGATCAAAAACATTCTCCTCCCTGTACTTTCATATTCATAAAATATAATTGAGCTGAAGATCATTATTCAGACGCGTTTAAACTGTAATTTGTGTAATTGTAAATACGATTATTCTTCACGCTACCCATCTACTGAAGCAATCCTGAGTGAAATTATGGTTTTTTAATTTTAGGTTGCAATCTGAAGCGCGAATGAACGCCGAGATAATTGAATTTAGGTAATTAATTATGATTCGACGTGTAGAGTTCTTAATTGTTTGTTTCAAACCATAATTAACGGCTTGTATTTTCACACGTAACCAATTAAATCAGATATGTAATTATCAACGGCTCAATATACACACCATCATAGCATGGGAAAAGCGTTGTAATAAATTTTTAACCTCAAATATTTCCCTCATAATATCTACAAATATAAAATTTCATATTAATAATAAATCGTCTAAATAATTATTTAAAAATTATATATTTGGAAAAAATTTTTAAAATATTATCATGAAATGAAACTGACGCATATAAACGATAATTTCCTTGAAAACGAAATTATTTATTAAAACGACTTGTCTTTAATTCATATTTTTTCAAGCTGCTGCTGGCAGAAAATGCGTTCCAGACGTCTTTCGTAGACACTTCTCAAGGCGAAGGTAATCCTCTGGCTATGACATTTGATTGTTGTATAATTCAAATACATCTCTTCTCAACGCACTTGAGTTCCAAAACAATCCAGATATGTGGCCTTCGCAATTTCACACATCTACTGTTATGCCATGTAGGTGTATTACATATACATAAGTATATATAGTGCACGAGTACATTCTCAAACAAAGCTCACGCACCAGTTCTCAGACTCTGAAGCTTTATTATATTACTGATAATTGTTAGTTATGTAATCGGCGTACGTGTTAAATTTGAATAAATTGAATTGTTGTGCTTCAGATTTAATTGGGTTTGATTAGCAGTACCATAATTAATCTTCTGAAAATGACAATGTTAGCGCACAATCTGTATTGAAAAATTAAAAAATGATTAGCATTACTGTGTATGCAAAGCTCTCAGCATAAACGATGCCACCATGATTAATTATTTTAAATAAAGACCAGCATTTATTCTAATGGGTGTGAGTTCAACAATGTGAAACATCACTTTAACGTCAAAGCTTTTATTCAAAAGTAATAAGTCAAAATATGTAATTTCTCGCATCTTTAGAAATATTGCCGGAGGTGCTCCTTCCAATCTAGTATAATCTGACTGCAGAAATCTCAATTAATCGAAATAAAAGTCTGAAACGTGTAACATAAAATACGTTTCAGTTTTATAGTAAAAACATCCTTGAGGTTGTTTTTACAGTGTGGTATTTATTTTAATGAGAATTAATGTATGGCATTTGAAAGAAACCGTTTGTTCATTAGGTAAGCTAGATAGTAATTTATAGTGACTCGAGTTATAGTTCATCCGGATAATTTTTTATTTCTTGTTTTCATCAACACACCTGAGATTTCTACGCCTATGTAAGCTACATAGGTTATAACAATCGCTATAAGTAAACGAATTAAGCCTGAAATGGACCAGCGTAATATTTACATCCGTATACTAATATCGATTAATTGGTTATAATGTAGTTCTATAAATCATGTATCTACTCTTGCTATAAATTGCTGATTTAATTAAAAGGTCATGTTAGAGCACTTCTAAATAGGTACTTACTAATTTGATGAATATAATGGATATTGCAAAATGTTTTCCATGAGGTATTATTTCAATATTACGGCTACAGTTTCGTACAGTCAGCCGTACATCTTCACGTATATCGTCAGATTTAGCACGCGGTGCTCATCGTTGAATTTTAAACATACAAAAACCATGTTTAAGCAGATAAACACTTTAAAATTGATGTATCAACTCTTCTGCCAAATTTTTATGTTACTGTAGTATTGAAATAGAGTCTCCAAGGCAGTGTTTTGCGATTTCCGGTACTTTCAATATAAGCAACTTTTCTGAAAAAGACCGGCGACATCAAAAAAATGAATACAATAATTTATTTATTCTTGCTTTAATATTTAAATTTAATCCTAATTGAAAAACCATTTTTTCATGAGTAAGGAAATAAATTTTAATAAAAGTTTTGAAAAATATTTTTTCTAATACCTTCTAGTGGATACATATGAATTCCATTAATGCATTTGATTTAAAATTATTTTTTGCGAATAAATTCTTGGTGATACCGAAAACTAGGTCATTACAAAACAGATGTGGCCGAAAATAAACCCTGTGCTCCACACATATCGAAATACTTTGTTTGTTTATAAATTTGAATTTATGATAACACATTTGCAGATATCAGAAAACACAAAACTAGGCTTACGCAACAGTGCTTCGGATTACAGCAACTTAGCTTTTTAGCATAAAGATGTTGAACGATAAATAAAAGCTATTATTCAATTTTGAACTTTGCTCTTTGACAAAGAATAAAAAGGTTTATCTAGTTTAAACAATGATGATTGTGGTTAGTTCATTTAGGAGTAGTTGTTCTCGCACTTATATGAGATTATTATGAAGATAACGTCCTTGGTTTTACTAGTTTAGTTGTTATTTAGATTCTTATGATAATGTTCTCTTTGGTCGTTCAATTTGCTGTTTAGTGTGTCTAGAATGTTATGCCTTATTATAAAGAGTGAATACTAAGTTGGTTTTGTTTTCGTAAGCATATAAGCACCTACTTGAATAATTGTTTCAATTTTATTTGCTCTAATTAGCATTTATCTTCTCGCTGGAATTGAAGCAAAATACGTATCAGTATACACATAATTAATAAATAGGAAATTAGTCAGGGAAATTATTAAAGTCCTACTAAATGTAAAATCTTATCTAGAAATAGTTTACTTTGATTAAAATGTACAACTAGAAACTGACGAAATGAAGCTAGAAATCGTCGAGGAACCTAAGTTACGAAAGCATTATTTCTATCTAAATGTCACAGGTTTTATAAACAGTAACTCGTGAGACATGGAGATGGCTCCGTTTTCTCAACTGGTGGTCGCATTTGCAAATATTTAAATTTTCTCCGACTAATCATTGCTGTTTACGGCTCATCGCAGAAATCTCCATATTTATTTTTAAAAACCTGACATTTATGTACTTATATGAAATAGTCTGCAAATGACTCGAAATACTGATTAAAATATTCATACGAATATTATTATTTTATTTATAATTATTTCAGTATCCTTTATTAGATTACTTTCGTTGCGTATTACGTACTTATAAGATTTACTTTGATTTTAAAAGGTTTATCATTTAGTGTGGCGATTGTACAATCCAAAAAACGCTATTCGGATACGTTCCGATTGCGAATAAAAACAAAATATGACATAATGCAGTGGTCAGTTAATTTTTCATGTGGTAAATATCTTTATTCCAGTCCTACGCCACTCTCAGCGCTATAAAAAAAAGAGATGCACAACTTAACCTTAATTGCGGTAATTGGCAAAAGCGTTCAACCAGCGAAATGTTTTCACACTGGCCTTGGTGCCTCGTGTAAGTAATATCTAGCGGAGCCAGTGTTTTGGTAGATATGATATTCTAATGTGGCTTATTTTTTAATACATATTGGTAATGCATTACTAATGCTTGATAAAAATGCATGTATGTAATGCAAAACAAAATGGATTGCCTCGATAATTTGCTAATTACTCTGTTTGAATGGAAGCTTCGTCTTTTATGCTATCAATGCCTAGTCATTTAGTTTCGAAGTTTATAAAATAAAGATATTTGCACTTTGATGTAGTAAATTAGTTATTAACGTTTTTGGTAAATCAATATTTTCTATGTGGTTATTTCAAGTTACGTACAGTGAAAAATTTTAATAATCGATTAAACATTAAATATATGTATAGCTTAATCCTCGAGTTAATTTATTAACATTGTTGTAGAGGTTACTTGTAATAATGTAACAGTAAACTTGCAAGTGTAAGACAGAAAGTTTAAATTAAAACCACTGACATCGTTATACTAGCGGTTAATTTCCACATCAATAATCAAAGAGACCTCTCGTTATAAAAATGTCTTTCATGCATTTTAAAAAACTCTTATAGCGCTATTTGTCTAGGGCGGTATGAATGAAAAATGGATTCACGATAATTAGCTTAACTTTTAAACTAAAAGGGGAAGGATATTAAATTTCAGACCTATTCGGCCAACAAATGTGTTGTTTTCCTACCCAGTAAAAAGTATTTATTAAGGAACCCAATTAAATATGAGCTGAAAATAAAGTACACCTTTCTCATTGAGTATGAAATTAATTTATTGGCGACACAACAAATAAAAATCATGAAAATGAACATTAAACGGAATATCAAATTCAATAATAATAATGAATTAGTTTTAAACACAACGAGGGAAGTGTGCTTTATTCTTAACTCAAATTATTGAAAATCACCTCTTTTCGTCTTTGGGCATTATGCCTAAAAATTAATTAAACGCGCGGTAGGCTCTTTGACGACTTTAATGATTTTCTAATGGTACAGATTTACAGACTTTCTAATACGCAAAAAAGAGATGCGAAACAATAACATCCATTGTCACAATTTTCGACATTTGTTCTTCAAGCGGTCAAACAGAAACTAACGGACCGGATAACTTAGCAATTGGTTCAGAACAGAAAACAAGCAGAAGGCACGTCAAACATTTATTTGTGAAGTAGTCACAAAACTAATAAAATTACAATTATTTAAAGTTTTGATTCTATTGAATCAAAGGAATAGTCTATTGACTATTCCTTTGAATTATGTTCCTGTACTGATCAGGTACCTACTAGATTTGCTTACTATCATAAAAGCAAGAACACACGTACAAATAGATGTTAAATTACATTCCGAAACCCAAAAACTAACAGCGAAGCCGAGCCATAATTTGCGACAACCCATTTAAATTCAATCAAAGTCATAGTTTTTTTTTACTTTAGAATAGTTAAAATTAGGTCAATCAATTAGGTGTAAATCGAGATATCACGTAATTAATTGAGTAGTGTGCCCAGACAATTAAGGTTCAAATAGCAGTAGTAGTGGCGTATTATGGGTTGTAGAATTGTCGCTCATCTTACGGAGGTTTTTTTTGTTTGAACAAACTGATAAAACAATCGCGTGGCAGTCAAGGACAGATCTGTGTGGAGCAAACAGACAAATGATCAGTTCGACTGATTCAATTGGAATCAAACCAAGTTTTCATAAGACCAAACCAAATGAAAGAACAAAAGGGCCTTCAGTGTCCCGAAGTAGGTGCAAATTTCATTTGAATGCAAACACTCCCAAGATTAATTTAATACGTCTACAACGGAAGAAACCTGTTTGTCTTGTATCTGTCTACACTTGGATTATCATATAATACATACACAACAAAAGTAGGAATCATACTCACTAGATGATCACAAGCTAAATTAACGAGACGATCACGCACGAAAAGAAACAATTAAAGTCTTGGTTAATTATTCAATCAATTTAGTCACGAATCATTAAAAAATTCAATTTTCTGCAATCCTGTAACCATTTAACGTGCATGGATTATTTTTTATTGAAAAACATCAGATGTACCAGAAAGTTGCAAGAAAATATAACATACGGGAAATTGCATTTAGTTTAAACGTTGCTAATATATCAGCTTAGTTTGCATAAACACTTTCATTTTTATCGCCAGTAAAATGTTGTATGTAGGACTTAGAGGCCTTCAGACGGCAAAAAACAGAAATTAATAATGCAAAACATCTTAAACAATGGAGCAGTTTTATTACCGGTAAACAAGTTTACGATTCTATACTTCTGTTAAAAATTGCCATGGCTTGTTGCTGAGTTAAATAAGCTTGACCGAGGAAAATTCGTTTTTAGTACGTTGATTGTGCATACAATCCACTTATGCAGAGTCAAGTTTTCCTGACTAAATTCATTTTCCCCTTCCTGTACCTACATATTTTAAGGTGCTATTTTAACATTCCTTTTGAAAATTATAGAAAACGAATGAACAAGTAAAATCTGCACAATGTAAGAGGAATGGATTATTATCGAAACCATATAGAACGACTTTATAAAGCATTAATAAAGTTATGCCGTTTTCGGTGTCAACGACTAGAAAATCTACAAATAATAAACATTTACATAGTTCAGCTCACATAAACCCGATAATTATAATATTCAACGCATATTCGAACTCAGAAGGACTAGTCCACATTATGTACAGACTAAAGAACGTTGCTGATAAAGTGCATTGCTCCGTTCTCAATTTATAAGCTGTGGTTGTTTCACATTTAATTTTTTTCATAATTTTACAACATGCTCTGTTCAGACAAATGACCTTATTCCTGCTGATAAAGAACAAAGTTGACGCTGCTGGAACGAATAATTAAATAAATTACTTTAACTGAAATGTGTTAAAGAGTAAATTTACATTGTGCATACTTAATTAATAAATTCATATTATTCACTTAATAATAGGCATTTATAAAAAGTCCAGTAGGTATATCTTGTAAAGATAGAACAAAAAAATAACAAAGGTGTCTTTTAGATTTTAAATTTAGGTTATTGCCAATTTACTTGCCAAATTATTTATACGAAATGTCACTAATCTGTAATGGAATATGTTCCTCTAGTTCATGGCTGTGTGAAGTACTATTAAAATAATATGTTATTTTGGCAAGATAAAGCCACATGATGTTTAGGTGCCCTACTTTATAAAGTTTATTAGATGCCATCTGCAATTTATATACAGACATGATATAACCATGTCGTAGGAAGAAAAAATATGTATTTATTATAGAGGTTGATAACCTTTTCTCCTATTACTTAACATTTGTTTTGCGAAAAGCACTTGTGGGTTGTTCTATCCAAGGCTGCCACTTGACTGTCCAAGTTAATTTGTTTTTAAATATTAAATTTGCATATAAATTGTCATATATCCTCCAAGAACCGATATAATTCAACCTTATGTACACTTAAAAGGCAAATTTTGAAAGTACGAATTTAAGTATGTGTATATATATTTCTACTTGTGTAAATTTACACAAGTAGAAATATATATCGAAATACAAGTATTTAGGACTAACGTAAATAAATACTTCAAATAATTATATAAATTTACTTGAAGAATTAAAAGTTTGTAAATCATGATATTGATTTTAAAGCAAAATGGAAGTTATGGTTGAATATAGGCAACTTACTTGACGTATCAGTAAAGAAAGTAATCTATCCTCACAGAACTTTCCACAAAGTGCATAATTCAACGCGCGACAAAGTTCTCTTAAATTAATTCTCGTGATTAATGGGATAAAAAATAAACATTTTTGATCATCGCAATTAAGTAGAAAAAGGTAAAAAGTGAAAACAAACGGAACTTGATTTTATTAAATCATTGAGTTAAAACGCGCTGTCGCATATTTAACATTCTAAACAAATTTACTTTCTTAAAAGTTAACTCGTAAATTACATTTACATCCTCCCCTTTAAAACAACACACTTAAAAATTAAAATGTTAGAAAATTGATACAGCTTCCACGTAAAAACAAATTAAATTCTTCCATGTAAAGTTTCCAACGGCGTTGTTAAATCCACAGTGCTTACCTTTTCATTGTAGGTACCCAGGGGTGGAAGCTGGAACAAAATTAATAAATAAGTTAAATTGCCTATTCGCACGGCAACGGAAAGTTTACACAAACAAAAATAAATTTCTCCAAGTTACGTTAGTTAAATTACCAGAAATTCTAGAATATCATAGCATAAAATTTCAATCAGGATCAAGATTGTGTAATATAATTTAATTATTCTTGTAAATAATTTAAAACCAACATTAAAACTATTCTATAATATTTTAATTAAACGAGCTGGAAAGTAGTATAAACTCTTTCGTTAATGTTCCCCCATATCACATTTAGATAATGCTCTGTGTTATGTACGAACCACAAGTGTGTTAAATTAAGTTACGTAAATATACAAATAATTTCACCCGGATTTTCCCGATACACATCCAAGCAGTGCAGGTTTAGAAAGCTAATTAAAATAAGAATTAAATTAATATAATGTCTGAGAAATTGTATGATATGTATCTTACTTTAAATATTTCCCTAGGCTATTAACTTATAGAACACAATATGTTTAACTTTCCCTAATGCAGTTAAATTTAACAAGGGTCTATAATAAACGTACCCCCGAATGATTAATTAACTTGTCAAATATACACACAATAGATGAATTAGTATTACATACTGAATAATTTTGTCCACTTTCGCTTGAGGGGAGGTCGAATGTCGTTGAACTTAATTTTAATTTAACAAGCTCTGTACATTTTGCAATCAAATTTGATACATTTTTAAGCTATAAGAAATTCAAATAAGATTTTGTTTGGCCTTTCATAAATAATATTCAATACGTATTTTTGAGATAAAAATGTTTAACAAAAATATGATCGTTAAAATATTACGTCAAAGTGCGGCATAACCAACGCCTATGCAGCACCATTACTGAATCAAAAGGGGATGTTTACGACTACAATTACTATAGGTATTCCAGATACTCATAAAAGTTAACAGCACACGCGCTACACCCTGCTCGTTACGAGAATATATCAAGCGGAGAATGGTTAGGGTAATTAAAAAAATAGGCTCTGCTAGCCCTTCAAATTTATATCACTGCTGATGGTATCTAGAAATCCCATTACAAATTCTAATTTTTGCCTTATGAAGAGCTTGCTCTGAAAGAACATGGAAATATACCTACAATACAGCTTGCATCATTACGAGGCACTAAAATCAAACATATTTTTCATTTTTTTTTGTTTTCAGACTAAAAAAGAATTAAAATATTTTGTGATATTAATTTTAGGATAGGAAGTTTTTTTAAATTAAATATATTTTACTATAAAAGCTATCTAATGCTATGCTAAAGGACTATGTGTTAGAATGGGATTTCACAAATTGAAAATTTACCCAAATACAGTCGCAGTGAGCAAAATTTATTATATGTAACGTTAATTAAGTTTACTGTTAGTTAATAACGTGTTTCGAGAAACATCTAAATAATAAGTTCTCACTAACGTAATTAAACGCAGTGGATAATTCGACTGCATTGCTGCTGAAAGGGGTACGAACTCATAAATTCACATGAAGCAATATCACAGATTTATATCGAAACAATCTGTAGAGAAATGCGGGTATAGTAGTTGGAGCTTTAATTAAATGCTATAGTTTTCTTTCTCGTTTTTACGATAACATAGCTTAACAAACGGGAAGGTATACTGTATACAACAATAAAACGCAGGAAGTCGCTTTTTTTGGCCATAAAACTTTAATTTAGCAAACGCTGAACTTTCCTTGTAAAATATGTATCTCTATCGACTGTAGATTTATCTGTTAAAATGTTCTATTTGCTTCCTCTTTCTAGCTGCCGAACAAAAATTACGAGATGGGGTTTTATTTATATTTGCATATAAAAATAATATGCAATTTTCGTTCAATAATTACAAGGACAAACTAGATTGTGGTTACGTTACGTTAACATAGGCAACCACGTTTACTATGTGTTCAGGCGTAGAGTAGGAGTAAATGAAATAATTACGTAGAGAATATTAACGGCATACAATTGGCGGAGGCGCACGGTCAAAACTGCACCTTGTTAATATTTTGCTGAAGGTGCATACAGGCACTGACGTGTATTTTTAAAAGGTGTGCTAAATATATTTGAAACAAAAAGAGGTCAAAGTTTAAATGCTTCATTTGTTTGGTTTGCCTCTGTAGTAATGGTTTTAATTGTACAAAAATAAATTGAACTTTAAACATTTACTCAAGTGCAAGTGCAAATTATAACCTTTCGAAAGGTGGGCACTTAAACAAACGTCAGTATAAAATGCAAGATATTTAAAGAAAGTTGGTATTATAAAAGTACTCGATAAGATCAAGTACATGTTATTTCCATAAATGCTTTAATCATCGCCACAAACTAATTTTACAAACATTTTCGTTCTGTGAATTTTTAACAAATTATGTACAGTTATTTTAGGCGACAATACATAATTTGTTTCAAACGGTTAAGCGAAATTTATAATAATTATATGTCGTCAAGTCAGGAAGTATTAGTAAAAGTATGTTTTAAGAATTAAAAAAAAACTAATGAGCGTAGTTCTATGAATATTCGAACGGTTTCGATAGCTACCTACACTTGGCTATAGATTGTAGAGTTCGCGAGTGTCAAAGTCAAATACATTTAGTGCTTAGTAATGAGACTGAAAAGCATGCGCGCTTGTGCCCGTTCGTAACACGCGGTATTCAATATTGTAAGAGTTGTAATACACGTCGGATTTTCTACTTATTATTAGTTAACTTACAAGTGCAAAGACATGTACGTACCTAACCTAATTTTGGCCTGTTCATAAAAAGAAATTAAAAAGACTTTCACCCAACCTATAAAGCGAAGAGTTATTTATTTAACAGGTTAGTTTTGCGCAGTAGATGAGTTATTAATGTAAAAAATAGATTAGCTAATACATTTTATAGAATATATATCCATAATAGGTTCCCACATTATATGTATGATTTTATTTAATGTAAAATGTATTTATTACAAACGTAATTACACCAGAGGAATTGTAACATAAGAGGCATAACATTGCATTCTCTGATTTCAATTAAATGTATTGAATAATATTTTTTTCTTACTTGGAATGCAGAGACTCAAAGTTTAACTCGCAAAATATAGTGATAATGAAAGTGATTTGCTTTATTTATTCTCAAGAGAGGCAGCTTTGCAGCGCTTATTTACATTTCTAACTAGTGTTTCTACGCGTTTGTATGTCCTTGCAAATTCTATATCTTGTCTATTTTTTAAAATTCGAACTTCTGTTCAATTGTTAGTATCACTGTGTTTAATTTATGGTGCATTTAACAAATTTACAATCTTCTATGAGGCCACCATTATTAAATTAATAATTCGTTTTTCGCAAACGAGTACTTATTTGTCCAAGTGAATAATACCAAAGCCGTGGGACAAGTTCATTAGCCACTCGTAATAACA
The DNA here is from genome assembly GCA_033557875.1 of Quadriops clusia. NCBI lineage: Eukaryota > Metazoa > Arthropoda > Insecta > Coleoptera > Hydrophilidae > Quadriops > Quadriops clusia. The sequence continues at coordinate 20,177 of JAWQRP010000229.1, forward strand.
AATAATGCCAATATGCAGCACAAAGAGTCGTTAAGAAATATTACTGCTGGCATACATGTGTTATCATTCATAAACACTATTTATCACTCACTAATTATTATTGAGAATAGCGATCATCAAAAATACTTTTGTGTTAGTATTCGAGTAGCCTTCGTGATAAGCGGATGTGTTTGACATAAAACTGACAAAAGGCAGTTCCGTGAATTGACGTAAACCAGTAATTTATGTAATATTACTTTGATACGATCTTGAAGCAATTATTTACTAACAACAAGCGTCATATGTAAAATACGAGCAGAACTGCTTTCGGCATTGGCTATTTGGAAAGTTCTAAACGCCGCACTGTTTATATCCTCTGTCTGTTGTGCGAATCTGATGTGGGATTGAAAACCAGACTTTCTAAGTCTAGAGAATTTTGTAGGTGGACCTAGTGAAGTTTTATGGCGTCGAAGAAAACATGAAAATCATGGAAAAGTTTGGAGTCCCAGAACCTCAATGGATTTTGGATAGGGTCGAATCCGGACCACTTTTTTGGAGAAGAGATCCCGATGGAGACAAAACGAGGTAAGGCCACTTATTACAAAAATTAACTCGTATTTCATTATGTTCGTATCGAGTGAAATTCATTTCAAGACGAGTTTGTATACATCAACCGAATGGTTTTGTTTACGCCACGATTTAATAATAAATCAGTGAATGATGTTATTCTCTTAAAATAACCATAATTTTCCTTCGTTTTCATCCAACTAAAAGTTTATATTAATTTATAAACATAAGTGTGAACTTCTATTGCGGCATTTTACATGGAAATTTTCTTTAAAACTATCAATTTTGTGCTACTAGAATATTGTTATTTTTATATGTGCATAAATAAAACTAACGCATACATGCGCTTATATGAATACATTGCATTGGTAAGCCAAGGAGAACTATAATAACCGGTTACAAAGTATTCTCAATAATAACATAAGTGTTTAATAATAAAATTACCTACAGATTTCATGTTTAATAAAAATAATGGACCTCATACACGAGAATCATTTTTCCTGCTGTACTATTGTTTAATATTTTTTATCATGCTGGAAGTGATTCTCCAAAAAATCTGATAACAGATACCTATACATTTTTTTCACATTACAAATACAGATATCAATCTATCTCTATGCGACAAAAGTGTACCTCTCATCATTATTACAATCAGTTGAACTTGAAACTCTAATATAAAACAAACGTGTGTTAAAGTTCAATATAGTGCCGACGAAGGTATTATCCGTTTACAAATTTTATTTTTTGGATTTGTCCATAATGAAAAAGAGGTATATAAACTGAATGCAAAAAACAAATATTATTCTTTCAATGATCAAACATTTTAAAATATATTTTTCTTGTCTATTACAGAGTTAAGTTCCGTTGTGACGTGGATGTACACGAATTTAAAAGGGCTGAACATGAACTGGAAGATTATTGGTCAGAAGAAGCGGAAGAGTCTAGCAGCTTAACTATGGCTGTTACTGGAATTATATGCGTAATAGTGACAGTGTTTCTTCCTTGGTACATCATTGGATTAAACTGAACAACGTATTTGAAAATTATATTTTGTGATATCATGCAAATTGAAGTGTACATAATTTAGGCATCTGACCCCTTTACTAACTGATCATTGTTTAAGCTGTGATTTTAACGTAAATTAGAGTAGTCATTAAAATTATCTCAAAATAAGTTATTTATGTATAATATATAGATATAGTGTAAATGAAATGTAAACTGTGTAATAAATTGAATTTAATAATTATGAAGGCTTACTGTTAATAATAGTTTATACACATGTAAAAAGCTCTAGAAACTTTTCAAAAGCATCTAAATCTGGTGGGCTATTTATTTTTATGGATTTGTTTTTATATTAAAATATACTTTTCTAAAAGTATCCTTAATCTCTTTTTTGATATATATCAAGCAGCCGGTTGTCCGCTTTTAAACACTTTGATTGATACGTATTTGCCAAGTTCTCAAAATATTCATAGTTTTTTAAAACTTATTTATGAACATACTCAAAACATTTCAGCCTGCAATTCAAGTAGATAATTCCGTTAGTGCCCAATTGGCGGAGGCGCACGGCAAATTATGCATCATGTTCTGATTACAGTCGTTATAAATAGAAAATATATTTTATGAAATAATAGTTCAATAATTGTACTTATCTACATGGAACATTAATAATACGTATAGGCAACCAGATATGCAGATTTGTTTAAACTCGCATAAAAGATTATTTTAATAGTATTTGATTTGCTTTTCATTTTTCGACGCAAACAAAAAAAAATAAATATGTTTTAGAACGAACAATTTGATTTATTGCTTCTCATACAAATAAAGTAAAAAAAAACGTTATCTCACATTACACGAAAAGATGGAATGGACAAACTGAGCGTTTGTAAATTTATTGGGCCACTTAATCAATCAATCTCTTGATGTTCTTGGATAGAAATTTATGATCGTAGTATCTTCTTCATAATTTTTAATTACAGCAATGAAAAAATAAGGTAATTTATACTTTATATTATTATTATTGTTGTTGAAAAAATGGAGTCGATCCTTAACATGGTTGATAGTTACATATGTGGTAAATTTGTAAAAATATTATATTTTAACTAAACAAAATTTCTGTATTTGCCGTTGCTAGTCTCAAGGTGTTTATTTGTCTTGTTAAATATGATTAATTAATTCTTTAAATAAATAAGCATTTATGTTAAGTAGCATCGAAGCAGTGTGTATGTGAAGGTTGATATGGATCAGAAAGGGAGACGTCGCGTTGCTATGCAATTTTCCACATGCAATCTACAGAAAGGAAGAAATAATAATTCATTAACGTGCCCCTTTGTATGGAAGTAAAATGTAACTGGTACAGTAATTTTTATTAATGGGCAATGAAAGTTCTTTGCAACAACCTGCAATTGTTGTACCGAACCGCAGTGACATATGATTATTTTACTAACGTGCTACTTTATGTGTAAGAAAGTCTACAATTACTTTACTGATGGATGCCCAGGAAACATTACGTTGTATAAAAACTGTTTAAAAAGTGTATATGCGTATAAAAATGGTATATGGACTATACTGAACTGTATAAAATCTGTATTTATATAAACATAAATATTAATACGCTTAAAAAACGTTTAAAACACATTTAATTGATGTTTATCTAAATATTTAAATATATTTTATACCAAGATATTAAATGTTTAATATACAGTTTTATGTTTCCTGGGTGGGATATCTAAGAGAAAAAATATGTAAATATCTTCATGAAGCATTTCCACTTTTCTTTTTAAATGATCGGGTTAATAACTACGTAAGTATTAAATATTTTCCTTTTATATTCTATTAAACGATTTTTCAATTAGGTAAGTTTAATGATAACGGCATACCTTTAGATCTAATTATAGGTCGTCGCTACCAGAACTACGTTATTAACTTTCAACCTGAACTTTTCATGCTGAGCTTCCCATCACATTATGAGGCCGTAATTTCCTGGCTTTGAGTAGACTGCATGTCGCTATGTAGACAGAATTGTGTATTACATGTACTCACAGCAAAGTCATGGCCAACTATCTATTGTTAATCGTGATGTGTATTGTCAAGGCCAGGGTTGGGCTTGCCAGTTTATCGTCCAATATAAACGTTTAAAAAAAAGCTATTTGCAAAAATATACACGGATTAATTTGGTTCTTTGGCGGATTTGTCCAATCTTCGTGGTCCATTAAATAAGTTTTCGAACTACTGGTAGCAGTAGATTCGACAGAGGTTGTTGCTAGGCAGGCCAATTCCAATATATTGTACTGTTTGTTATAATTTAATTTTACACTATTAGTTAGTTAAAATTAGATCTGCCTTAACCACATAAGTAACTGAGATAGTATATATATGGTATTTTTGAAAACAAATACGTGGTAGGTATATAGAGAAAAGTTACTACACATATTTAATTTCAATAAATCGTATGTATTTTTTATGAATTCGTGTAATTCTATATAATACCTTCACCGTCGGATTTAATGAGTTAAGTAGTAATTTTTATTGATTTCTTTAAGAGCATAAAATTTAGTAAAGTATCTGATATCGATTCTAGAGTAAAGAGGATAATAGTATAAAGCAAGCAATCGCACAAGTTTATTTTAAAATGTAACAAAAATGCTTGTATTTGAATTGAATTTCTCTACAAATTTTCGTAATTTGGTATTCGTAGCAATTTGAGGAAATTCGCAAAATCTTTAAGGCGAAGGACATTACCTACAATAGACAAATCAACTCAATCATCTCATCAAATATAATTCCGTTTTAATTTCTGGAAATACCTGACTTTATTCATGTTTACAATTGCACCTAAACATCGAATAGCTCAAGCAAGCTACCAGATCTACTGTTAGTTCCTGAAAACCAAATGGTATATTTCTTACAAGTATCATTATAGGATTACGTTATAAATCAAGCATTGAGTCGGAAACTGTTCCTGAAGTTACGGACGTTAAGTGCATTAATTATGTTATTGTTTGGCGCTGGCTTGTTGCGTATTTGCATACGACTATTTGCTATTTCCATAGAGCTCCAAATTAATTGCTTTCCCGCGATTAGAGGAAGCATATTTTTTGCGACAATAGCTGTTGCATAACGAGACGAATAAAAACACTTAAATTACGGCTTAGGTTAGCAAACTGCTTCGCGCCTGCATATCTTCCTGTTCCTGTAATGAGATGGGTGACGAGTAGCAACTGCATTACTGCTTGTACTCTATTAAATCATTCATTGGAAAATTATATCTGCTCCTGTAGCAGCTCCCTTTATTTAACACTTGCAGCATCCTGCGGCTGATTATGAGATACAAAGAAGTGTTCTCATTTATTTACATTTAAGTGAGTTTAAATGAAGTTTCTACCGACCGCTTCTGTACATCTTAAAGTTACTAATTCGAAAAAGTTGAACCTGAACGGTTCTTATTTCAACAGTTGATATGATAAAAAATAGTAAAAAAAAACTAGGTGTGCGTTTATTAAAGTAATATAATAATATCTATATGTATTGTCTAAACATATTCGGGTATTTTTTATTTGAATTTGACTCTTTTAGGTGACAGTAAAAAAAAACAACAGTACATACTTTCAAATCGACTGATGTGGTCAATACGTAAAATGCAGCGCCCACGTGCTTTTTTCATAAAATAGATATAGATGCTGGCCCTTCAAGGTCCTAAATAAATGTTAAACTAATTATAACCCCAATAATACTAACTTTTATTTCATAGAATTTCTTTCTGGTAAACTTGTGTGCATTTGTCTTTGAAAAATATTTTTAAGCAATATCTTCAGCGATGGACATAAATCTTGAAAAATTCAAACTTATTGCAGAAAAACCTCTATGATATATGTAGAAAAATATGATTGGGGTAATTATGGGACCTATCCACGGAAATTTTTATGAAAGTCATGAAATTAGTATATTCCGAATCTATACTTATAGTTAAATCGAGTCCATATATTTTAGATTTGTACCAATAAGAACTTTAAAAATGTTTCGTACAGAAGTCTTGCAAATAGTTTAAGCTCCTGTTGTAAATAGAAGCCCAATTAGAGGACTCAATGAATCAATATTTGAAGTTAGCTGATCATACTAAAACACCTTCCTTTTTTAACGTTCTAAACATTCAATAGGTACCGTTCAATACATTTAACGTAATCCAAATATATATTTGTTTCTTTAAAAAAATTATTCATTATTAATTCACTAGTCTTATTCGAAAGATTAACATAATAAATTTAGTTATTACGCCAACAAATGAATTTCTACCACGCTTCGAGGTAAAGTTCCCCTATGTGTATTGCTGCAAACATTTCCCAGAACTTCCTGGAATTATATACATACAATTATTATTATTATCATTTATCTAGTTATCATTTCGGAGTATTTCAGTAAACATTTCTACCAAAACTTGTTAGGAATTTTCCTTTATTAAATATCAACTCACAATTCTTTCCTTAATTAACTTAATATGTCAACCGAAATTCTGCTCTTTATCATCTTGAAACATTTGTTTTAAGGCTGATGAGACTTATTAAAGTCAAAATCCCCATTTATTACTTCTACGTTAATTAACATAAATCGAGGAGGAAGAAAATGGAATATAGGCAGAACTCCGATAATTAGGAAATTGCATTTCCTGCGGAAGAGAAACGGATGCGGAATGTATCTATTTGTGATTTAAAATCAATACGTGCATTGGGGATTCTCGGATATTCTTTTGAACGGCTTTATGAGAAAGTTAGCGATAATAACTTACGCGTTGTAATGTGTAGGTTCTAAAAGAATTATCTGTATTATGAAGCCAACAAACCTAAAATCGATTTTATTACATTAGCAAGAACAATGCACCGGAATCCTTTTTAATCTAGCGGACGCATGTAACGTGTTTAGCTGGTGTAATAGCGTTAGCATATTTCTACCTGTCACTGTGACAGGGTAGTTGGGGTAGCAATTAATTTTGTACGGGAATTAGTGGAATCGTTCCACTACACTAAAATAGGTTATTCATGAATAGATGCCTTATGTTTTCGAACTGAGCTGGAACTGAAATTTAGTTAATTTAGTAACTGAATATTAGGTAAATTGAATTTCCTCCTACGTATTATATAATGTCTATAGATGTGTATTTTTATCTTTGGGATGATATATTAGGACATTCCTCACTTCTCTAGGGTTTTTAAATTGCATTTAATTATTGAGTAATGCGTGTATATTTTGAAATAAAAATTTCATGACTATTTACAATTTAATACTGTTATATGCTTCCTTTTATTTTTTTATTATTTTATATTATTTTAAGTAAACGTCTGTTATTGTCAGTAGAGAATTTAACAAGACTTGCGGTATCTCTCTTAACAAGTTATTCCAATTTAACAACGCTTGTATGTCACGAGAAAATAAAATCATCTCCTGTTGCCATGCTGTCATACACAATAATTGACCAACATTAATCTTTTTCGCGTTGTGCAAAGTAAGAATAAAAGTTTGCTTGTGTCAGGTTTCGAGGGGTCAAGAGTCACAGTGAGTTTGGCTTGCACGTGTTTAATAGCATCTCATTGTTTTTAATTTGTATCCTTTAAATTACTTGCACGATAAGTGCTTTGAACTTTAACATCTCGTTTCAAGAACCTTATTGATTTTTAAAATATTCCGCACCTCACAAAGAATCAATCACCGAGTCACTTCTTGTTCTGCCTGCAAGCATTTCGATTTCGTTATACTGATGCTTCATTTAATAAAAATAGCATTTATATGACTAGAAGGGAACCGTTGCATTAAAAGGATTCTTATGTGCGCCTTAAGATGGAAAAAGTGCTGAAGTCGAGAATTTTATTTTCACGGGTGTGATGGTCCCATTGATTAGATAAGCATAGGAGCTGAGACTAGGAGTAAATGAAACTTCTTTTATAGTGATTGCTCAGCACTAAATTCGATAATAAAGGACCAATTGATGTACGCTCTCAAATCATATCACTTAACGATATTTCTGATTTACTACAGTGTTGCTATTTAACAGTTTCTATTTGCATAATTGAAATCAGAGTAAAAACGTCCGACCCGATATGTGCCAGCTCTTCATACTATTGATTTTTAATAAACTAAATTTGTGTATAACGGACTATTCATTAGGGATCCGTCATTTAGTTTTTAATGAAGGTATCACGTTCCATTGTAAATTTGCGTTATCGTGTTATAACGTTAATTAGAAAACTACTCAATTTATAGTGAATTATAAATAAATACAATTTATCTGTATTCAATTTGTCATAATTAGTGGCTATTGTTTTTTTTAATTATACCTAAATGTTCAATAATTTTAACCTATTTGCTATACGGGTGTTTGTGCTTTTCTCTAACAACTTATTAAAGCAGAATAAATGTATTATTAAACGCGGTGTTCAAAAATATGAAGTAGGGTAACATAAAGTTTTTATTTTAACTACAAAGACTCTGTTGAAATTTATTATTATTTTCCCACAAAAATGTTTATAAATGGGTGGTATATGTGCACTAAAAACGGCGTAAAATGAATCCTATAAGTATTGTTATTTATTGATGTGCGTGGGTTTAATAAAACTTAATTTCTATTTTTTAAGTATAAAAAATCAGGCATCTTTTATTTACAATAATTTATTTTACATAGAGAGCAACATTATACGGCAACACAAAAATTATTTTTTTAGCTAATTTAGAATAATTTTGATGTCCTAAATCCAAATATCTGATTAGTTTTGGTAGATCATTTGATTCGTATTTTTTCAGTTATGGATATTTTGATTTTATTGAGGCCAGATATCAGAGACGCTGGGATGGATTCATAATGGTTAATTACTTACTAATTAAGAGAGACATCCCTGACGTTGAAAACTCCGAGACCTCCAACACACTAAAGTTCAATCCCTGGATTTTTCAAAGTGATGACGCAATATGCTATTTACATATACCAAGCTTTATCAGTATGTACCATTTAATTTACAGCTAGCAATTTAGTTAAGATATTGCATTCAATAACGGGTTTTTCATAAAAACTTTTTTCGGGTAAGTTATATCAAAAAATTTTTTTGACTTATTCAAAAGATTATAATTTTAAACCATAAATATAGTCAGAAAACCTGGGCTGATATATAGAATCTGATGTCATATTCTGATTCAGCAGTGCCGAATTATCATAAATCAAATGAAAAGCATAGACTTTTTCATAAAATTGATTTCTGTTGCCCTGTGTTATCATGTAAAACTATGAAACTTACTACAAGTTCTCTGCTCTGCAGATGAGCCCTCCTATCTACCATTTTCATGAGTATAGGGCGGTCGGCCAATCAATACTAATAATTCACGAAATAATCTGCGGTCAATGGCTTGAGAATTGCATGAATATAGAGTTATAATTAATGTATTTTGGGTCAAGCGATTGCTTTAAAAGCGCTTAACTGAAAACGAATTTAATCTCTTATTATCCTGCTAGCAAGATCGGCTTTGTGAAGAATTTGCATTTCTAAGTTATACAATATTATAATGTAATGTTTAGAGCTATCCTGGGCGCTTGACTTCTTGTAAAATTAATAATTCATTGTGCAAATTGCATCTTTTTTTGATGTGTTTTTCGAAGTAACTGTTTGTTGCAAAACCTGATTTTGTATTACAAAAATAAAACAACGATAAAAATGTTAACAGTCCTACTACTATAATATTCAACTTACGAACCTTTCCATTTATTTACCCTGCAGCTACATTTTCTCGTCCAAATAATACGTATTTAATGAAGATTCCTGTGGCAAATCATAATTGTAATAATTATGGCCTCTGCAAAGAAATGTTTATTTTGTATTCAATTAAGTTGAACACAATAGAATCTACAGCATTAGAAACATGTTGGGAAGGTTCGTTTGAAAGGCCAATCATTTTCTAATATCTTATATAGGCGTTGCGCATATTTACGCGAGCAGCGTTTATTGCTTTTTAATGATAGACGAGCATTTTTCCCGCATCGCCAACGGCTCTAACATTTAAGAAAGGAACAAAGCTGGTCCAGTTCCGCAGTATTCTGCCCTTGACACTGCAACGGCTCATTTGACAAGCTATAATTTTCGCGAAATATTCTAGGCCTGGTTTGTAGTATTGTTTTTCTCTATAATACTCTATCATTAAGTCATGTGATGTATGTGATTAAGTTAAGAAAATCAGCGTGGTGCAGAATAAATTGACTCACCTCCTCAGGATCGATGAACGCGCTCGGTCCAAGTATCACAGGGTAAGGTATAGGCAAGCCACGACTCTGAAAGAAATAACATACATATACGTCTTGCTTGCACGAATTAGAATTATAAGTTTGGCTTTCATTATTAGTTAACCATTCAGTACTGGGCGTCACCGGTTCAGCATTAATGCAGTATCAAAATATTTTTTAACGTTCAACTCCTTGTGATAAAATATTTTTAATTATTAAACTTTGACCATTCCGTTCATGTAAACTTATCTCAGAACTACAAAGTAAAAATACCTTTCGAAAGCTGTAGAATATGTGCAGCTTATACCTCCAGGGTAAACTTATACAATGGTTTCCCAGGCCACGAATAGCTTCCAGCGAAAACCAACCAACCCAACACATTGAAAAGAATTTATTAATAGAAAATTAAATTGGGAATCTCATAGAAAGTTATATCTGTACGTGTTTGCCTTCTGTAATGTTAAAACAATAACACAATTAAATTTCAGCTCGAACAATCGATGAAATATATGTTCCTGTATAGATTTCGGGGAATTTAATTACATTTCCATTGGAGCATTTGCGATTTAATCGGATACAAAATTAGCAACCTTTTAGGAAAATGTTTTGCTCAATAAAGGATGAAATATGAATGAAACAAACAGGCGAATTGATATAAAACTACCCTCTAAAAACGGTACTTATAGAACATGTAAAGTTAGTTAATTTTACCTATCCACACGAGTAATTTTTAAATTAAATTCAAAATTACATAACTTCACTTATGGGATGTAATTTTACATGATGGCATAACGAAAATATTCTATGTTAGTGATGACATTTTTACACAAAATTCCATGTACGTGCAGTGCATAACATTTCATCATATCCTAGATGTAAATTTACAGTTTCGTTTTTAGCGTGACTGCAGTTCAACCGCGCAAATATACGGCTTATAATATTAAACGTTAAAATGAAATTAATCGATAAATGCATACCAGGCTAGAGCTTAAAGAACTTGTAGATATGCATTTAATCATTTCTGCCGATATACTTTTACATTTCGCTTGCGAAATATTACCAAAAAGAAATCCATCATATAGCGGTATGTCATTTCAAAACAATACAGCTTTCAGCGTACCATTAAGAAGTCACTGCTTCAGTTACAATGTAATGAATTTTATTTTCCTTCCAATTATATCTAATTACGGAATAGGAAACATAAGTACAGTATGAGTTCTGGCCATTTTCTCAGCAAAACTTAAATTACACTTTACAAACTTTTAGCAGTATGCAAATTAGTATCCTTGCGTACTAGTGAAGTTACACATATTAAAGTTTATTATAGACAAAGCAGCATGCTATTGTTGCATTATATACATTTTAAACTTTGAAAGAAAAACCGTTCTTAATAGGGGCGAGGTAATAATGCCACGTGCTTGTGGGAGAAACATCGAAACTGACGAATAAGATAAAAATCAATGGGGAACGTACTGCCCGACATTTTTTAAGAGCACGTAAAATAACTTTTAGCGGAACCGAACTCCGACAAAAATATATGAGCTTCAATGCGACTGCCTAGATTTGGATTATGTATTAGCGTAATCTATATAGAGGATCTCTTTTTCGACCCCGGAGTTAGTTTAGTTTCATCTACCTTAATGAGACCCTTCGCGAAACCGAGGGTTACAGTTTTTACGTATTGATGGCTTTCCTACTTATTTATTTCCGGATCAAATTCCAAATTTAAACAGATAATGTGCCTTTAATTTATTTACCACAAAGCGTTAAATGGATGTTTTTACTTGTTGAAGAAGCGCGAAAGAAATAGGTATTCCACTTACTAATTTGCAGACATATTTCTTATATGTTTGCTAATTCCTCTAAGAATTAGTTGATTTGTATCAATACAAAAATGCCTAATAAATGAATTTAGGAACATGCACTGCGTCAACAATTTTCATAAAAACAAATATCAAGCAGAATTTAAATGATGCCCTCCTACTTTCACAAGTGCAACCATTTCTGTACATAATTTATTCGGATTCACGTTTCTTAGCTTACCAGTTCTTGCCTCACCATTAGAATAATATTGAAATTAATATTACGGAATTTCTGTTGGTTTCTCTGAAATGTTCATCGCTCAGAGTGGTTTTGTTTGTTTGCAGACAGGATTAAGTTCTTAATTTAGACAGTAACCCCCATGAACATACTCCACTAAGAAAATCATGTTCGTTTACATGCAAAATTTGCTCACCCAAAGATGTTTGCGAAATACCTTTCCTTCTTGCAAGAGCAAACATTGAGCTCTCTTAGTTTCATAAATTGTTACGGTGTTTCCCTCCTATTTCCCGTCTGTTTTCTGCTTTTAATCAATTTATTAAACTTAAGTACGGTCGTTACTTAAATGCAAATTTTAACTATTATTTAAATTGATTGAGAAACAACTAGCTCAACGGTAATTATGCTTTTGACACCAACAAATGAAGACGAATCTTTTGAATGCCCAACCCTAAATTAGTTAATGGCGTGATGAAAAATAACCGTCAAACAAATATACAGTTCATTTTAATAATCAATTTATCACTTTCGTATTTTCGCTTCGTAATTTGGAAATTGGTAAATTGGCAAAACGTGAGGGAAATGTCTATCACGAATTATAACGGCAGTTATCTTTTAATAAATTGTTTCTAATGGATTATATTCTACGAGTTCTGTGCTGCTGGGGGGATTATTTCAACTGATCGAAATGGCAGCTGTCTTTGCTTCTGCATATTTCATTTTCATTCCAATTATTTAGATTCAGATTTTATGTTCCTTCACGCAGAATCCTAATCATTTCCGATGGGGATGTCAGTTGAAAGAATATTAAATTGCTGCGTCTGTGCGCATAAAAATTGAGGGACAACCTCGTTTTCATTTCTATTCTTAAAAGTGGTCTACATTTTATGGCGAAAAACATTTTACATAAATCACCGCAAATAGCAAACTTTAAAATGTCCATAAATAACAAGTAGACGAGAAGTGTGATATTCTGTATTTTCTGACGTTCTTTTAAATGTATAACATTTTTCACCCGCTTTGAAGAATAGAGGAAATAGTAGGACAAAACACAATAATCTCCCACAAGGTAAAGCTTTTCAGGTAATTTCAAAGTTTGATGTACGTTTTTAATAATATTCACAGTTCTTGGAAAGAGATGTTACTTCAAAGTCCTATATTAGGGATTCGCTACGTTACATATTTATAAGTTCATAAATATATCTGAAACCCGTGTTGCGCTTTGAGGGTATATACCTCTACATGAAACATCTAGCGAAAAGGCAAAAGAAAATACAAAATGCCCAGGAAAGTTGGGTATAAAAAGTTATTGATTTCTGAACCAATTCTGTTATCTATAAGGAAAGTGTTTATGGTATGTTTTGTGTTATCCTTTATGGGGATCTAACCGATTTTCGACTGCAATTCCGAAGAAAATAACACACGCATTGGGACATGGATGTAACTGAGCTTCATCACGCGAATGATGTGGGGACGAAACCCCATAATCGCTTCAGTTTTGTTTCACTTTAGAAAGCAGTTTGCTTAAATTGTAGGTCTGGGGTGTTGCTTTCTTGCTTACTGTGCTATGGAAAACTCAATTAGTTGTAATCGAGTTTCGAAATTCATGGTTCATTTGCATGCCGCTCAGTAATAAATTTTTTCCTGCCGTTTAATTTATGACTGCGCTTCGTATAAATTCTGATATAAATAGTAAAATATCCCTTGGTTTCGAACGTCTAACCGATAACATGTGCCAAATTGGTAGTGAATACATTTTTAAATTTGATTAGTCTATTTCTTACATATTAAGACAATTTTATTCATTTTTCATGGCTAACAATTCAACTAAACAATTAATAATTAAACTTAAAGTAATGAACAGTGTCCAAGGTTGGGGATAATATTCAGTTTAGCTTATGAAGTTTAATAATTGCCTTAAAGAAACCTTGCTTCGGTTATAATGCAATTTTCATGAAAACAAAACTACATTTTGTAATATTGCCTGATATAATTTGATATCCATTAATAATAGTGAACATTTGACTCGTTATATGTGGAAGCCGCCGAGTTCCATTAATCACCTCCTAGTCGTTTCCGAGAAAAGGGTATTTTAGAACCGTTATTTTCCCGTTTAAATCGGACTACTTTCAACAGAAAAAAATCGAAGTCAGTTACAATTATCCATAACTAACGTTTAGTTATGTAAATAAATCTCAGCACATGGAATGAGCTATTATATCTATGATTTTATATGGTGCAAATTTTCGCCCTTAACATAATTAAGAATATTGCAAGATAGGCTATTTTCAAAATTTAAACAATACTAACCTGCACGACCTTCAGGATATGTTGACATTTTTCTCTAACGTTGGCAAAAGGGCAACTAATAGATAACCTTAAAATTATTGGTAAATGTAGCGTTACTAGATCCATGTACTCCTTAGGGATATCATTCATAGAGTTCCCAACGATATCCGAGCAAGCACAGCCATTTGACGAAGAGTTTTGGGTCATTCTCCTCTCTACATGCGAAAGACGATAATGCTTTGGACTTCCAACCCCGTCCAGCCACCCTTCAACAGTTTTCGAGATAACATCTAAAGCTACTTCACGTATTTCGTTATCTCGCGAACAAATTGGTAAGCAGAATCTAGAGATCAAATCTAAATCTTTGTACAGAAAACTCTCTAAGTCGTCGTCAGTAGGGTCGTGGCGTGATGGCCGACTCAAATCGTTATTGTTATTAGATTTATTAAATTCGGTTTGGACGAACATTATTTTAGTTAAGGCGAGCGATATAATTTTAGTAAAACAATTTTGAATAACTTATAATCTGTCTCGAATTTTTTAAATGTCAGTTGCTAATACTACTTTTTAATACTGAAAGAAGTCGATCTTGATATTGCTCGAGTTCGGCACCTGCAAAATAAAACAGAGTATTAGGTTTGTCACAAAATTTTTAAATAATTGCTATTTATACTTTTTCTCCCGAGCGTATGTAATACGCATTTTACATGCCTACTTTTGACTTAAAACTAAACTGTAATATCGTACATTATTACCTAGACACCTATGAGTTATTATTTCCCGCTTGATGGTGGCGCCAT
>JAWQRP010000230.1:0-35078 GCA_033557875.1 Quadriops clusia
ATTATGATTATTGTTAATTATGATTATTGTTAATTATGATTACTGTTAATTAAGATCTTACATCTTGAGTAACATAAAACTGAATGTTAAACACTCCAGTTGACTGTATTAAAAAACGAGCGCCGAAGGCGCGAGTCTGCGGGCTCGCGAAGCGAGCGAGTTCGAAATCGCAATAATTTGAAAAGATAATTATTAGACGTTCTAATGATTTGGTAAATATTTTTATCACACATTTTATTGATTAGCAAAATTTATTGTCATACGTAAAACTGAATTGTTTATAATCTAATCCTTAAAACTGTGAGCTACGAAAAAACAATACACGAATATACATATTTATGTATATTAGGTATGTGTACATAATTTTGAATATTGAATAGGTATATACATGTAATACACATGTATTATGTATCTGTACGATGTGATGTAAATGTACTCGTAAATACGTAGCAGTATAATCTAATGTAAATAAGTATGTACACGTTTAAACCACAGCATAGACCGACGTTGAAACGAACGAACGCACGTACAGCATGAGTAAGTAAGTAACCTCTTCCGAACGAAAACGAGCACGCACCTCGATTCTATGCGATCCTGATACAAAATCTGCGAAACTTGTGTATCGCACTAGGTCGTCGGCATAGTTGCTCTGGCATTTGGGGAAGGACTGAGAAAGGAAGAAGCCTTTTCCTCCGAGAAGAAGCCTTGCTGAAGCGCCACTAGGTCGCGCAACTAGGCAGTGTGAAGATCAAGAAGGGAAACTTCGTTCCAACGCCGACTTCGGAGTTGATCTTCGCTACGGAGGTTTCGCTCTTGGCAAGTTACTCCTGGCTGACTTCTGGTTGACTCCTGGCAATACTCCTGGCAACTTCTGGTAAATATTGCTTCACTATGTGGTTGGTTACCCTGCAGCCTTTTGGGAAGACCTGAAGAGCACAAGTCTTGCAATCCCGATTTAACTTTTTAATTAGATGATCTGAAGCAGCTGCAGGTTGCAGGAAGCATTGAAAGATAGCGACGAGTTTGCTCTTTGCAGGAGGTTTGAATTGGGCCAATAGCGAAGTCGCGCGAATCTCTAGACCGTTTAGGAGAATAGCACGTCATTGGATGGTCGTGTCGTTGAGTTGGAGAGGGAGAGGAAGAGGAGACGTTCGAGCAGTCGTCTTGGAGATGCAGAATGTCGACCTGTCGTCCTTTCTGCTCTCCTGGTGGAAATGGGGAAGATGGTGCGGAGTGCCGCGCATTTGCTATCCTCGAGTTCTTCACGTGGACTCCCCGGGATCTTCTGCAGTGGACACCGCCCGCTAGATGCTGCGAAGACGACGCGTTGTGTCCGGTTCGGAGGGGAGAGAGGAGCAGCTGTCAGCCGTCTATCATCCTTGGCCCTGCGACGTCACAATCCCGCATTTTAAATCAGGAGAGCAGAGACGAAAGGACGTTCTCTCGGCCACATGCCGCGGAATCCTCAGAGAAGGACGCGGAAAGAAATTTATAGTTAAACACGAACGACCAATGCGGCACAAACATTTTTATAGGTTAGCTAAAAATGCACAACTGAAACTAACAACACTTTTAACGTTAATATGTGCATAGGACTAAGCAAAATATGGGACAAACCAATAATTGGGACAAACCAAGAATTGGGACAAACCAAACCTTGGAACAAACCAAGCCTTGGGACAAACCAATCTTTGAGATAAACTTTAATAAGCACTAGTATCTACAGATGTAAACTTATAAATTTCCTTATTATGTAAATTAACGTTGATTGTGGAAGAGTTATGATTTCTTTAACATCAAGGAGAAGGTAAAGGAGTTAATAAAAAAAAACGTACGAGCCCGAACCTACGTGATTTTTTTTTCTTGCAACAATCATTGCTTTTTCTATTAGGAAAGTAAACGAACCAAGAGGTCAAACTCATTACTTTAGGACAAAGCGATGCGTAATTTTTTGTGCCGCGATTAAGGTGCGCATCACACTGCGCAGGACGATCGCTCGCCTTAAGCAAAATAGGCGATATGACCGCTCAAGAACGAATACGAAGGATATCGCTTCATTAGGCAAGCCCTACGCTTTAAATTCCTTCCGAGGGAAATTTTGATAACTTTCTCTCCCCCCGGCAAAGCCCTGCCTTCGCAGGGCCGATCAAAACTTGCTTCCCCGATGTGACAGCGATCAGGTGTTCACATATGGTGGGAGGAGTGTGAATCCCACACATGACGTAACATTTATGGTTACACATGGGTGCTGAAATGCGAGCACTAGTATCAGGGGAACATAAGAAATGAGAGGGCGCCACTCTCGAGGATCAATAATGCTTTGAAAATGTTTATTAACTCTCTGGTTTACCGTTTAACTAAGTTGTTTAGTGACGATTCATAGGCGTGCTCAGTTCGTATACACGTATCTACACGAATAATTCACATGAGAACGGAATAAAATAGGCACGCCTATGGACTAATAGTGAAATAGTTCGACCCAGCTCTCTCCATCTCCTTCCTTTGCCATCTCCCTCCGATCTATCGCTCCGGAATAGTTTCGTTCTCTCTAAATAAAAGTACACGCGTACCACTCGCGTAATGAGCATTGCCCGCGCCGAAAATATTATTAGTTATTTTATTAATAATTCTGTCGCTGTTTCCCTCAAAACGAAATTCTGTTTTCTGGCTTTTTCCAGAAAATTTTTATATAAGGTACCAAGGCATCAGAAACACACAGGAAGTGCCGCAGCGAGCGTCGGAATTGCCGCTTTCTGATGAAAATGAGGGACTCATCTCTAACGCCCTTTCGCCACTTTACCTCGAAAAAATTAGGCAAGACAACACGAATGATTTCCCTTTAAACAGCTCTACTTCTCCCGAACGTACTTTCGCTTTCCCCCAGAAAAAATGATCGTAATTGCAATATGAATTGCTCAAATATACGTCTAAATCTTCACTTGTTCTATTGCAACAAATACTAGAGATACAAACGCAGCATCATACCGATGCCTTCGTGACAAAGATTTTAAACCTTTCGACCGACCCTGGTAATAAATTACTTTATTTTTAAATTCGCCCGAGTTTGGGTGTATTACTCTCTGTATATGAATGAGCACGTGGTTCTTGCCACATCTCTTTCATGTTATGTGCTCCCGATACTTTATTATATTCATTTGCATATACACTTCAGGCAGATTATATTCATAAAGGGGGCAGAGAAATTTATAATTATCGTCAATTTAGTCAGGAGGCCAGCATCAATTAGGAAAGCCAAATTGTACGTAGTTTATTATCGACTGTATTGTAACTTAATGATAAATTTATTAAAAGCACCATCGACTGACTGACTACTCACCTTAAAGGATAACATTCCTGATTTTCATTTTTTTTGTGTATCACTCGTTATTGGAATATTTCTTTTGAGTAACAAGTTTTTAATTACATTTTTCTGTATCATAATAATAATGAAATAGTCATAACAATGAAAATAGTCATAATAATGATAATAGTCATAATAATACTAAATAAACATAATTCTAAAATAAATACCAATAAAAATCATTTTCAAAAATAGCACAAATATCAACACTACTAAACACAAAAATCATGATGTTCAACAAATACGTCGTTTACATTTCAAGTATTTTCATTTTTTCGCAGGCAACCAATCTAACCAAACTAATAATAATTTTCGTATTTATGAATCCGTTCCAACCTCCTCCGAAGAGCAGGTATCGCTAACGTAGCGACAAAAGTCTGTTTACCTACCAGGACCTCATAAAACCCAAGAGGTCATCCTTGAAATTCGTTCAATTTGCAGGTGCGTAACAGGGAAATGGGTTTCGAATCTTCTGCTTAATCTCTTGGCCCCCTCTGCATTCCTGTTCGCCAAAAGTCCATAAAGGCGGTCCTGGGGGTTGGCTGACGAGTCGGGGCGTAGCCCTGCCCGAGATCACTCCTCAATGCGCCACTCTGGTGTGCTGGCTCTAGCGGCTCTAAACTTTGGTGGGCAGGGGTTAAATTGATAATAGGATGAGTATAGGGTTAGATAGAGTAATTAATAAATAGATAGAGTAATAAATAAATAGAATTATAAATAGATAGAGTCATAAAAAAAATTGAGTAATATATAGATAGAGTAATATTAAATACATAGAGCAATAAATATATGGAATAATAAAAAATAATTTACTTTCGATTATTAGTTCTACAATTCCTAATTTGTTAAACTAACATGAACGACTTTTCCTTTAAATTCAAATTTTGTGTGAATAAGCAAGCATACAAACATGTAGAAAAATAGAAAATTAGGCAGGTACATGTATTTGTAAGTTGGTTAGTTCATCTTCAAACTAGAGCGAATTAAATTGTTTAAACGTGTTTATTATTTTCTGTACGTACTTACAAATATCATATTATATTCTAAGATAAAGCAAAAAAAATATAAAATCATTATGATTAAAATGAAAAATATAAAATCATTTTTTAATTATTGAAACGTCGGCCTTGCTCGCTTCGCTCGCAAGCGCTCGCGCCTTCGGCACTCGTTTTAATAATCTCAACTGGAGTGATTTAAGTTGTTTAAGAAAATACTAAAACAAAAAAAAATATGTAAAGTCATTAAGGTTAAATTGAAAAATATAAAATGAATTTTTAATTCTTTTGGATATAAAATGATTTTTTAATTTTTTTGGATATAAAATGATTTTTTAATTAGGGGTAGGGATGTTTTAATTATTGAAACGTCGGCCTTGCTCGCTTCGCTCGCAAGCGCTCGCGCCTTCGGCACTCGCTTTTAATAATCTCAACTGGAGTGACTTAAGTTGTTTAAAAAAATACTAAAACAAAAAAAAACATGTAAAATCATTAAGATTAAATAGAACAATATAAAAGGATTTTTTAATTCTTTTGGATATAAAATGAGTTTTTAATTAGGGGTAGGGATTTTTTAATTATTGAAACGTCGGCCTTGCTCGCTTCGCTCGCAAGAGCTCGCGCCTTCGGCACTCGCTTTTAATAATCTCAACTGGAGTGATTTAAGTTGTTTAAAAAAATACTAAAACAAAAAAAAATATGTAAAATCATTAAGGTTAAATAGAAAAATATTAAATGATTTTTTAATTCTTTTGGATATAAAATTATTTTTTAATTCTTTTGGATATAAAATGATTTTTTACTTCCTTTGGATATAAAATGATTTTTTAATTCTTTTGGATATAAAATGATTTTTTAATTAGGGGTGGAGATTTTTTAATTATTGAAACGTGGACCTTGCTAGCTTCGCTCGCAAGCGCTCGCGCCTTCGGCGCTCGCTTTTAATAATCTCAACTGGAGTGATTTAAGTTGTTTAAAAATAAAAATACTAAAACCAAAAAATATGTAAAATCATTAACGTTAAATAGAAAAATATAAAATTATTTTTTAATTCTTTTGGATATAAAATGTTTTTTTAATTAGGGGTAGGGATTTTTTAATTATTGAAACGTCGGCCTTGCTCGCTTCGCTCGCAAGCGCTCGCGCCTTTGGCACTCGCTTTTAATGATCTCAACTGGAGTGATTTAACTTGTTTAAAAAAATACTAAAACCAAAAAATATGTAAAATCATTAATATAATATGATCATATACGATCAATGTCTTTCTTTTTCATCATTGAAATTTCGTATCTATTCCAACCAGGATATTGATTTAACAAAATACCACTTCCCTGAATAATATTCATTGTATGCATTATTAGATAAGCACGGAAGAACATAATGTTTTTACTCGATCATCAATTTGTATTCAAAGCATATTTGAGTGTCATTCTGGTGGAATATTTTATTGCTCATTTATTTATCGTTATACCCATGCATACGCACACAAAACACAATACAATAAACGGTTTGCATAAACTAAACAGTTTTACACAAGTTTTGAACAAGTTTTTGTATTTGATATCGTCACAATAAATAATATTATTTGTAGACGATAAAACTTTAGTCACGAGTATTTACGAATGTAATACAAGCTCTACTTGTCTGGTTGACGCCTACTTCGATGACCACAAGCGCTATTATCGCGATTTCCACTCGAATATGTTTCCTCATGATTTCTTTACGATTTTTTAAATTTGTTTCATCATAAATTTGTTTTCACAATGAATTTTTTCCTACAAAATGTGGTAAAAATATTCTCCGTTGGAAAAACAAAAACAAGTAAAAGCGTAATAAGTTAACTCGATTTGCTTTTGCGACTTCGTTGTGCAATTATTATTTTGCGGCCAATAAAAATTTAATTGGTAATTGTGTTTCATAAGCCGCGCAAAGCGGAGATAAGCAATGAGGTGGTTTGTTGTATAATTACGAGAGATGCCATGTCATAACAATAGGGTATGTAATATATAAAAAATAATACGAGAGGAAAATTCAAAAAATTATTTGCATTGTATACAGTAAATACAAGAAATTTAAGTATTCACTTATACAAAAAAAGTAAGTATATGTAGTTGTACTTGTTACATACAAAAATATTTGTTAGCTATTTGCATAATTTTATTGCATTTATAGTTCAAGGTTTGTAACCCTAGCGCCTTCGTTAATAATAAATAATAAAATAAGTTACTTGCAAAATAGATGCTTCTACGAGTTTCTGGAAATTATGAGTTAATTAAGTGTTTTTTTATGTATGAGTAAGAATTTCATATGCACATTACATACATACAATGTACATGATTAAATAAAAATGATATGTACTTTTACGACGAGGCTATGACTAACAAAAATTGCATTAGAAGAAAACGTACTTTTAAAGTAATATTACAAAGTAGATACTTCTTCGAGTTTCTGGAAATTATGTGCTAATTAAATGTTTTGTTATGTGTGAACAACAAATCCATATGCGCATTACAATATGTGATTAAATAAAATTGATATGTACATTTGCGTCGGCATGACTAATAAAAACTACATTAAAAGTGAAAATATATGAAGAGCATAAAATACATTAAAAGCAAAATTGTATTAAAAGCAAAAATTGTATTAAAAGTAAAATTGTATTAAAAGTTAAACAACTTCTTAAATGATATACAACTGAATGTTAAATGCTCCAGTTGATTGTATTAAAAAAACGAGCGCCGAAGGCGCGGGGCGGCTAGCTTGCGAAGCGAGCGAGCTTAAAGTCCCAATTATTTAATTTAATATTTAACAATTTAATTTAATATTTAACAATTTAATTTAATATTTAACAATTTAATTTAATATTTAACAATTTAATTTAATATTTAACAATTTAATTTAATATTTAACAATTTAATTTATTATTTAACAATTTAATTTAATATTTAACAATTTAATTTAATATTTAACAATTTAATATTTAACAATTTAATTTAATATTTAACAATTTAATTTAATATTTAACAATTTAATTTAATATGACCAATTTAATTTAATATTTAAAAATTTAATTTAATATTTAACAATTGTTAATTGTGATATTATATGTTGGGTAACATACAACTGAATGTTAAACGCTCCAGTTTAGTGTATTAAAATCGAGCGCCGAAGGCGCGAGGCGGCGAACTCGCGAAGCGAGCGAGCTCATCATCTCTAATATTTAAAAACAAAATTGATAATGAATATTATAGAACGTAATGATAATACAATGTAATGATAATAGTTGAATGTTAAAAGCTCCAGTCGAGTGTATTAAAAACGAGCGCCGAAGGCGCGAGGCGGAGAACTCGCGAAGCGAGCGAGCTCGAAGACCCAATAATTTAATTTAATATTTAACAATTGTTAATTATGATCTTATATCTTGGGTAACATACAACTGAATGTTAAACGCTCCGGTTTAGTATATTAAGAACGAGCACCGAAGGCGCGAGGCGGCGAGCCCGCGAAGCGAGTGAGCTCGAAGTCCCAATTATTTAATTTAATATTTAACAATTTTTAATTGAGATCATACATTATGGGTAATATACAAATGTATGTTAAACACTCCAGTAAAGTGTCTTAAAAAACGAGCGCCGAAGGCGCGAGGCGGCAAGCTCGAAGTGCCAATTATTTAATTTAATATTTAACAATTCTTAATTGAGATCATACATCATGGGTAACATACAAATGTAAGTTAAACACTTCAGTGAAGTGTCTTAAAAAACGAGCGCCGAAGGCGCGAGGCGGCGAGCTCGCGAAGCGAGCGAGCTCGAAGTCCCAATTATTTAATTTAATATTTAACAATTGTTAATTATGATCTTATATCTTGGGTAACATACAACTGAATGTTAAACGCTCCGGTTTAGTGTATTAAGA
Source organism: Quadriops clusia (assembly GCA_033557875.1). Taxonomy (NCBI): domain Eukaryota; kingdom Metazoa; phylum Arthropoda; class Insecta; order Coleoptera; family Hydrophilidae; genus Quadriops; species Quadriops clusia. The sequence goes on from JAWQRP010000230.1 coordinate 8,272, forward strand.
ACGAGCGCTGAAGGCGCGAGGCTGCGAGCTCGCGAAGCGAGCGAGCTTGAAGTCCCAATTATTTAATTTAATATTTAACAATTCTTAATTGAGATCATACATCATGGGTAACATACAAATGTATGTTAAACACTCCAGTGAAGTGTCTTAAAAAACGAGCGCCGAAGGCGCGAGGCGGCGAGTTCGAAGACCCAATAATTTAATTTAATATTTAACAATTGTTAATTATGATTTTATATCTTGGGTAACATACAACTGAATGTTAAGCGCTCCGGTTTAGTGTATTAAGAACGAGCGCCGAAGGCGCGAGGCGGTGAGCTCGCGAAGCGAGCGAGCTTATCATCTCTACGATTTAAAAACAAAATTGGTAATGAATATTATACAACGTAATGATAATAGTTGAACGTTAAAAGCTCCAGTTTAGTGTATTAAAAGCGAGCGCCGAAGGCGCGAGGCGGCGAACTTGCGAAGCGAGCGAGCTCGAATTCCCAATAATTTGAAAACAAAATGATTAGACGAATTTATTGAATATGCGTAGGATATTTCTGGAAACTCAGAAGCTTTAGTTCAGAAGTTTCAGGAAACTTGAAACTTTCAGGAAAGCTAAAATTTTCAGGAAAGCTAAAACTTTCAGGAAAGCTAAAATTTTCAGGAAAGCTAAAACTTTCAGGAATCCTAAAACTTTCAGGAAACCTAAAACTTTCAGGAAGCCCAAAAGTTTCCAAATCCCTCAGCGCAAAAACCGGCATTAAATAGAGCAAGAGATCATTGCGCGAACCGAATGGTCCAGTTCCTCTGGACTAAACCACAATAATTCAATAGGTACGTGCATGTGCGACCGCGACGGTATCCTTATCATTATCAGTATCTGACACACTCGATGACGTAGTCGCTTAGTAACCAGCAAATACCACAAGGTACGGCAACATAGAACTAGCTCTCTACTCGGCATTCATTGTTGATTGAGCGGTGACGAAGGCAGGTACACACGTTCACCGTTGCTGCGCTCTTGCGCGTTCTTCGTGCTAACGCACAGATTGCGACTAACGTTCAGTTGAGTTTAGTTTATTATTCGGTGCTTAACATCACGATTCGAGTGTCTAGTGAAGAGAATTTGGATTTACCACTTTGGATTTACCATTTTGGATTTATTATTTTCGATTTACCTTTGGATTTACCATTTTGGATTTATCATTTTGGATTCATCATTTTGAATTAATCGTTTTGGATTAATCGTTTGGATTTTTCGTTTTGGATTAATTGTTTTGGATTTATCGTTTTGGATTCATCGTTTTGGATTAATCGTTTCGAATTCATCGTTTTGGATTTATCGCTTTGGTTTACCATTTTGGATTTACCATTTGCCATTGCTCGGATAGTGTGCTCATTCGGATATTACCATTATATTGCATCGATTATCGAGCGATTGGTTGCCCTTGTGATGCCTAAAACTGTAAGTTGCCTTAAATCTATTATGTTGTTATCTTTGTTTGTTACAATTAATGGAACGCATCACGTGTATTGTTACATTGTTGCGCTCTGTAAAATTGGCACGCCGTTTGAATAGGTTGAATAGAGTTGGTGAGGATTTAAATAACAAATCGTTCTTTTGTCCGATTCGAGGATGCATTCACAGTTCAGAAAACTACTAAGTACTATCAGTGAAGTGTACTATCAGTGAAGGGTACTATCAGTGAATGGTACTATCAGTGAATGGTATTATCTGTGAATGGTACTATCCAAGAAAATTATGAGGATTAAAGGAAATGTCGAAAGCCACTTAAAGTCAGGCAAAAAGTGAAAATGTTGTTTTCTGCGGTCTAGTTATAAAAGAGCTTCCTACACAAAGCAACGTAGAGGCATCAGTAATTAATTGTTCAGTTAGTTGGGTGTACTTTCTGGAACGCAACAATGGGACCTTGAGGCATACTCACGATTAACATTTGCAACTAGGCGATCGGCGATTATTGTGCGTTTCTTGGTAAAGGAGTGTCTCGAAATATTTGTGTTAAACGTTTGATTAAATATTTAGTAAAAAATAATTTAATATAAAAAGATCAACCTAATAATACGATTCAGTGAACGAATTACAGGTCATTCGCTGTTATTTTCATTGCATCGATTGTAAAGGACGTTGAATCACTGACCCGAGCCTTTCTTAAGCCAAAGTTCTTAGAGCGAAAATTACACTTATTTGTTTTTAAGTTAGTCATGTCAGATAGATATCATTCAAGTACATGGATAAAAAGGAAACAGCATAATCAAAACGTAATGTGAAAACAATGAAATTGTATGTTGCGAATACGTGTAACTATGAGCCTTGCAGCTTGATTTATGTATTCTAGCGAAGAATGCGCACACGCGATAAATTGCAAATTTGTATTTTTATTCGCGGAATCAATACTTATTTACCTTGAGGAAATTTTCTGAATTTGTTCAGAATGTCGTGTTTCGAATGTCATGTTCTGAATGTAGTGTTCCGAATGTTCGCGATTCGAAATCGCGAATTATTCGTGAATTCGCGAATTATTTGCATAACAAAGGATTACAAGATCCCAATCAGTATTTCACTTCAAATACTCGCTTCATTGCAGCAATTGCTACAATAATATTATCCTGGTGGATATTATACAACAAAGCCTAATAGCGAAATTGTCCGTTTTGCAATTCGGTTCTGCTCTATTGAAAGCTGAAGCTGAGATTTTACGGATCGAATTCGTAACCAAATGACCTTTCTGGTCGAACGATTAAAGGTCTCAGCTGTGAGCCTTTTACTTTAAGGCTGGGATTCTAAGCTACGATAGTCTAAACTATGTTTGTAAACGATAAATGTTTATGAACATTGGTTGTCTATTCGGTAAGCGCATGTTAACTAACATGTTGTGATATTTTATAATATCACAGATGTAGGAATTCCTTGCTGGCTTGGTTATTCAAGTTACAGTTTTAAGCAGAAACCGTTGAACTGCTGTAGACAAGGCAGACAAGTACATCCGGAGTTAAGACTGATACAATCTTATAATCTAAAAGTCTTATAATTTAAAAGTCTTATAATTTAAAAGTTTTATAATTTAAAAGTCTTATAATTTAAAAGTCTTATAATTTAAAAGTCTTAAAATCTGAAGGTCTTAGCGAAAACAAATTTATGCTATAAAATGACAATCAACATAAACAGATAAAATGCAAAATGTACAGGTATATCTGCCAGCATCTTGAAACCAGTTATTTACCCAAATACCTGAAGCTGTTAAGTTCTTAAGCACGTCCTTGGGGAAATAATCGATTTTATAATCGTGTAAGTTCGAAGAAATGGACGTCACCTTTAATTGCGATACGAATAAATACGGCAAAAAGCGGGTTTTAACGTTGCTGCTTTATTAACATTTGTTTTTTGCCCTTTTGGACATTTCTCAATTCTTCGCAAAATTGCACCAAAACGGTGCAAATTGAGTTAATTAATGAGACCTTGTCTGCCGTTTAATTGGCTTGGTTTATTTTTAAGGCGAATGAATCATAATTATATCAACCTAACATTAAAATTAAATATTAATAAAGTATCTTTAATAAAGTACCTTTAATAAAGTACCTTTAATAAAGTACCTTTAAGAAAGTACCTTTAATAAAGTACCTTTAATAAAGTACTATTAATAACGAAATATTAATAAAGTATTAATAATAACATACTATTAATATCGTAATAATGATATTCAGTTCTCTCTATTTCTTTCTGTGGCTAACTTGCGAATTTTTATCTCTTCTCGTTTATTTGCTACATAATTCAAAGGAAATGAGTTTACTTCCCGTTCTCTTTTAGTGCCCGTTTGCGCGAGAAGGAAATAATAAAGGTTTTATTCGTATTGCCTTAGAAATTTTATTTTCTTGTTCGCGGTGAAAGCAAATTATGGCTTCCATTTAGAATCCACTCAGAATTAGGTGCACTGGATTTACTTAATTTAAAACACAATTCCAGCTCAATTACCAGCTCGTACGTAATGGTTAAGCTTTGAACAGCTCGACGAAGAGCTGTATAATCAGTTATTTGTTCGGTAAATTAGGCAGTACCGCATCATATAGTACTAATTCACGATAATAAAAGAATTCTTGTAAATAATGGACACTATTCACCTTTTATTGCTTCTATTCCTTATATGGACACAAACAATAATTTTATTTTTGTTTGTACATACTTATGTTGATATACAAACTAACAAGTAGTGGTACCAACACGTGCAAAAAAGTTCGCATAACAAGTTTTAGAGGTATTAATGCGTATGTAGGCTAGACAAAAACCAATATACAATTTAGTAGTAAGAGTCTCCTCATTCGACCTTATGCTATGACGCAGATCCAACTCAATTATCATTTCGAGTTGCTCTGGTAACAACAATTAGATACAAACATTCGCTGATACAATATTCATGCCTCTAGCTGGGAATAAAATCGATTTTATGCACGAACTAGAGTTCGCTTAAGCTAAATGAATATTGCCTTATACATAGATGGTTCTTGATAATAATATAATACATATATAATAATATTAGTTTCAAACGACCACAGTCTCCCCTACGTACACTGAGAACAGTTTCATAATTCAATTACAATTATTTATATTTACACACGTGACATATTTTTTGAGGTAATTTTGTGATTTTATTTACACCATACGTTTACTTATAAATTGATGGCTTTGGCCTCACTTGAAATGGTCAGTGGCCTCTCGCTTTGACGGATATAAAACTTTCCCTTGGGCAGTCTACACACATGTCATTTACACAGAATTTCATATTTACTCATCAGACTAGGTCAATCTGCATAGCTAAAGAATGTTTAAGTTTCCTTGCTGTCGTGAATGTTTAACATTATTTCTTTTTGTTTTACTGAAACTACTGCTATATAATAATACTAATAATAATACTAATAATACTAATAATAATACTAATAATACCAATAATACTAATAATACTAATAATAATAATTCTAGTTAAACATTTCCTTATTACTAATATTATTATGTATTTTTATTCTTACTATAGCTAGTAAAATTGTTTGACAATGTAATGGAGTGTTTACAACTGGTACTTAAGCGTAACAAATTATTTTCTGAATTTACTTCCGCAAATCTCCCAGATAGAAGAGGTTGAGTAACTGAATGGAGTCTTAATTGCCTGGTTATTACGTAAGGTTACTTCGTCAATATTCATGAGAGCATTGATTCATTGTTCCAGCAATGATCGCCCCCGAGAAATTGTTTTAAATATTTCGCACAAAACGTTTGAAACCAGTCATTATGGAAATTATAGCGGCAATTATGCACGCTGTTTTAACGCCTTTAAGTGAAATATTTTCTTTTTTGTTTATGTCAGGAAGAAAAGTGAAACTTAGGCGACCTAGAATAACGGTCTTGTAGACCAAATAATAACCATTGTTTAATTAGATAACGCTCGCCAGAATGTGAGACATAATGAGCAGATAGTTTGCTGATGTTATGTAAACTGGAGATAATCTTATGCGGCGATACGAAAGTTTGTTGTAAATTTGGTATAAGAAGTTATGCGATTATTGTAATAAATTGAAGGTGAATAAATTTTCTTGTGGTCACATATGCGAAATGAAAGAGAAAGTTCTTTGGAAAATTTTGAAGTATAATTTTTTTAAGAATAATTTTTGATGTATAATTTTTTTAAGAATAATTTTTGATGTGTAATTTTTAATTTATTTAACCATAATTTATAAAGTCTAATTAAAAAGATATCCCTCAGATAAAGTTCATTAGCAACAATCTGTGTTATCTAACGCCATCCCGCCCACCACAGACTACAATAATTGAATCCGCTAATTTTATCTTTATGGCCATGTTTATGCTTGCAATTACAATGACATTCGCATACTTCAATGTAGGTACATTAAACGGAATTGTGTAACGATTTGATGTATAATTACTTCGTATTATTAGTCACTTGCAATCATATGTTCAATGATAGACCTTCGCCATCATTCTTTCGCTTTACCCGATTTCGATTAACCGCTTTTATGTGGGTCACTGACTTTTTTGTTTGTGTTGTTGAAGAATATGCAACAAAAAATAACTCATGTTTCACCTACAACTTTACATTTACCACTAAAACTTTTATATTGTAAATTAGTGGTATGGTTTTTGAGATTTGCATTTTTTACTGGACACCCCGTTAAATCTAGCTACGTTTACAAACAGCGACCATGATGACACATATCTCCTTATTAAGATCAATATTTTGCAATACAATACGACCTCTTCTTCCTTTACGCAACTAGCGTATGGTATTATTCCTCTCACGCAGCAAACGTAATTATCGTTAATTTCGTTATTATCGTTGCGAAGACATTATTCTCTCGAAGATGTTATTCTTGCAGAGATGTTACTCTTGCCAAGACGTTACTCTTGCCAAGATGTTACTCTTTCAAAGATGTTATTCTTAAGAAGACGTCCCGTAATTATTACTGTCTAAAACACTATACGAGATAGAAAATTCTCGCTTAAATAGAGTCGAATGTAGTCTAAAGGAACTCGTCAGAGCTCAAGAATGCTGAAAGTAGGACAAGTCTTCGCAACGATATCCATACAAACCGTAGGCGTTACATGACCAAACACAACACGGAACTGTTACAAATCAAGTTTCGCAAAGAAGCCTCCAATTTCATTTTTAGAACTCCTTCAAGTTAGAATTTAGTCACACAATGAACGTATGACTTTCATGTGAAAATTTGATTAGTTGTGATGGGTCACGGCAAAAGTAAATAAACAATAAAATAATCGTTATTACATACGAGTACACGTGGAAGGTCTCATAACGACCTTTGAATAATTCAACTTTATCAGAAATAATTATCTAGCTTCAGTGTACCCCTAAGCGTCCGATAAATATCTTAATGTCCCCGAGTTTATTACATAAATTACATTACATTCGTCCATTTGGCCGTTCTCGTAAGATCTTAGGGCCATCGAACTTTTATCGCAACTTTGAAGAATGAGGACGAATTTGCATCCAGCACAATATGTTGGCAAGTTTCTCACGCTGAAATTCAAGTTCATGACCATGCGAACGTTTCCACAAAGAAAGGCATTCAGCCAAGATTCACTTATTCGCATTATTTCTCTAATTAACCATGTGGCGGATAGCTATCGCTTTCTACAGAACTTTAATCTTTCTGTTGCGAAAGCGATAATGAACCGTGTAAAAACAAATAATCCATATTTATGCCGCTGTCGTGACATTCGAACGGTTGTAAACATTACGTCCTCTTAATCCATCACTTTCCTCGTGTCTACTTAACTTTTATAAAATACGTTCATTTGTTAAGCTGAATATAAAATAATGTTCATGTAAAATAATATGTATTTAAAATAATGTCCATCTAAAATAATATTCATCTAAAATAATATTCATGTAAAATAATGTTCATTTAAAATATTGTTCATCTAAAATAATATTCATGTAAAATAATGTTCATCTAAAATAATGTTCATCTAAAATAATATTCATCTAAAATACTATTCATCTAAAATAAAATTCATCTAAAATAATGTTCATCTAAAAAAATATTCAAGTAAAATAATGTTCATCTAAAATAATATTCATGTAAAATAATGTTCATCTAAAATAATGTTCATCTAAAATAATGTTCATCTAAAATAATATTCATGTAAAATCATGTTTATCTAAAATAATATTCATCTAAAATAATATTCATCTAAAATAATGTTCATCTAAAATAATATTCATCTAACATAATATTCATCTAAAATAATGTTCATCTAAAATAATATTCATCTAACATAATGTTCATCTAAAATAATGTTCATCTAAAATATTATTCATGTAAAATTATGTTCAGCTAAAATAATGTTCAGCTAAAATAATGTTCATCTAAAATAATATTCATCTAAAATAATGTTCATCTAAAATAAAATTCATCTAAAATAATATTCATCTAAAATAATATTCATCTCAAATAATATTCATCTAAAATAATATTTATATAAAATAATGTTCATTTAAAATAATGTTCATCTAAAATAATATTCATGTAAAATAATGTTCATCTAAAATATTATTAAGTGTTAAACCCGGGTTCTCTTAATTCTTAATCTAAAATAATATTCATCTACAATAATGTTCATTTAAAATAATGTTCATCTAAAATAATATTCATGTAAAATAATGTTCATCTAAAATAATATTCATCTAAAATAATATTCATCTAAAATAATATTCATGTAAAATAATGTTCATCTAAAATAATGTTCTTCTAAAATAATATTCATCTAAAATAATATTCATGTAAAATAATGTTCATCTAAAATAATATTCATCTAAAATAATATTCATCTAAAATAATATTCATCTAAAATAATATTCATGTAAAATAATGTTCATCTAAAATAACGTTCTTCTAAAATAATGTTCATCTAAAATAATGTTCTTCTAAAATAATATTCATCTAAAATAATGTTCATCTAAAATAATGTTCATCTAAAATAATGTTCATCTAAAATAATGTTCATCTAAAATAATAGTCATCTAAAATAATATTCATCTAAAATAATATTCATCTAAAATAATATTCATGTAAAATAATGTTCATCTAAAATAATGTTCTTCTATAATAATATTCATCTAAAATAATGTTTATTTAAAATAATATTCATCTAAAATAATGTTTATCTAAAATAATGTTTATCTAAAATAATGTTTATCTAAAATAATGTTCATCTAAAATAATGTTCATCTAAAATAATGTTCATCTAAAATAATGTTCATCTAAAATAATGTTCATCTAAAATAACATTAATCTAAAATAATATTCATCTAAAATAATATCCATCCAAAATAATATTCACCTAAAATAATATTCATCCAAAATAATATTCTCAATTAATCCAAAATAATGTTCTTATTTTTTTGTTGCAGATAGTTTCCAAATGTCCATAGCAACAATGCGATTATGGTGTTTACGGTTCGATTCATGCTAGGTATGTATTATTATTTGTTTGGCGCAGTAATTGCCGCAATTTTTCACTCTCTATCATCTACATGAGCGACCGTATAAAAGTGAAACGAATTAATGTGTTTATAAAAAACAATTCAGTATGGATTGTTTCGAGTACATTGCTTTCAATTCGACATCGGACATTACTTTCTAATACCTGCCAAGTATACAAATTTTAAAGATAGAGATATTACTAAATATGTTCAATAAAACGAAAATAAAGAGCAGTTTAGAAAACAAAGTGAAAAAACAAAAGTTATGGCACAAGCTTTTGAAACAAACTTTTAAAACAAACTTTTGAAACCCAGACTTAAAATACATGCAATGAAAACAACATTTAAATAAATATGGAGTGGTCTCCACAACATAGCAAAAAAATATTCCTTCCGGTTGGGCAATTGTCCTAAAATTTGATATATGTGAGTTTTTCGTTATTTCTAGAGCTAGTACAAAATTTGAAACAAATATTTGAAGCAAAAAGGCACTTTACTTGAAAGAGTTTCACTTCCGTTTCAGGTAAACAACCACTTCCGGTTGATTGATTAAGCTAAAATTTGATATCTCTCAGTTTTTCATTATTTCTGAAACTAGTACACAATTTGAAACAAATACCTTGAAGCAAAAGGGCACTTTACTTGAAAGAGTTTCACTTCTGTTTCAGGTAAACTGCCACTTCCGGTTATCCGAATTAACCTAAAAGTTGATACGAGTTTACTTTTCAGCTCAAATGACTACATAGCAAATTTCATCGATCTAGCTCAAGTCGTTTTCGAGTTATCGTGTTTACAAACAGACACACAGACACAGACTTACAGACACACACACAGACAGACAAAAAAGCAAAAAAGGGCCAAATCGGCTTAAAATCACTCAAAACGTCGAGAATTATTAAAATCTCAAAAATTTTTTTTCGCATGATCACTATACTTTCTCTGCGAGAAAGTAAAAATATTCAGAAGAAACAAAATTTAAGAAAAAAAAATATAAAAAAACATACAGAAGAATCAAAATTGAATAATCATACAGAAGAAACAGCATACAAAAGAAACAAAATTTAAAAATCGTACAGAAGAAACAACATAAAAAGAAACAACATACAAAAGAAACAAAATTTAAAAATCGTACAGAAGAAACAACATAAAAAGAAACAACATACAAAAGAAACAAAATTTAAAAATCGTACAGAAGAAACAACATAAAAAGAAACAATATTTAAAAATCATACAGAAGAAACAACATTCAAAATAAACAAAATTTAATAATCATACAGAAGAAAAACATACAAAAGAAACAAAATTTAATAATCATACAGAAGAAACAACATACAAAAGAAACAAAATTTGTTAATCATACAGAAGAAACAACGTACAAAAAAAACAATAAACAAAAAAAAAACAAAATTGAATAATCATACAGAAGAAACAACATACAAAAGAAACAAAATTTAATAATCATACAGAAGAAACAACATACAAAAGAAACAAAATTTAATAATCATACAGAAGAAACAACATACAAAAGAAACAAAATTTATTAATCATACAGAAGAAAAACGTACAAAAAAAAACAATAAACAAAAAAAACAAAATTTAATAATCATACAGTAGAAACAACATACAAAAGAAACAATAAACAAAAGAAACAAAATTTAATAATCATTCAGAAGAAACAACGTACAAAAAAAAACAAACTTTTAAACTCAAACAAAAGGAAATACAATACATATAGAATAAACAAATTTAAAAAAAAACATACAGAAGAAACACATACAAAAAAAACAAACGCCACAACCAAAATTTAAAAACCAAAAATTAACAAGTGTGTCAGTATATCCAAAGTTAACAAAGATGCATTTCAAATGACTGTACGTATGTATGTACAAGGCTGATTCATTATCTCTTCCACGATATCTCGTCTCGCTCCGAATCTCGAGCTCACAAACCAAAAAAGGAAAAAGAATAGACTCAAGAAACATCATCATGTGCAAGTGAATTTGCATGACACGTTCTCCTCAGAGAGGAACAAAGCAAATGAGCAATTATTGCGGTGTTCCTGCACGACGTGTCATTGTACTACACCGTTAGAAAAGATTTCACTACAACATCACAAATTGATGGAAATTCGCTAGCTAATTCAGCTGCCAACGAATGTATTTAACTAAAATAGAAACTTGTTCCATATTTAACCATAAAGCTTTAACCATAAATATTTAACCAAAAATCTTTAACCAAAAATCTGTAACCATGAATCTTTAACCATAAATCTTTAACCAAAAATCTTTAACCAAAAATCGTTAACCAAAAATCGTTAACCAAAAATCTGTAACCAAAAATCTGTAACCAAAAATCTGTAACCATGAATCTGTAACCATAAATCTTTAACCAAAAATCTTTAACCATATATCTTTAACTAAAATAAAACTTTAACTAAAATAAAACATTAACTAAAATAAAACTTTAACTAAAATAAAACTTTAACTAAAATAAAACTTTAACTAAAATAAAACTTTAACTAAAATAAAACTTTAACTAAAATAAAACAAAGTAAGGAAAGACATACCTACAAGCAATGTAAATTTACACAGTTTTGTAAAAGCACATTTTTGTATAATGTGAGTAGATGCAATTTTGTTAAGTCGAAGAAAGCCGTTGAAGATTTACATAACAAATTTAGTTAATTATATAATGTAATGAGCGTACGTAATTATGCACATACATAAAAACACACGTCATTAACGCTTGTTATCTTGGTTGCCTATATCGCTGCATATACATTCTTGCAAATCTTCACTTCACAAATATGCCAAGATAAAAAATCTATTTTTATCTTCTCCGTATAAAGTAACGAAATCAATCTTTATTTCAAATAAGATAATGAAGCAATTGCTAATGAAGTAATTACTAATGAAGCAATTACTAATGAAGCAATTACTAATGAAGAAATTACTAATGAAGAAATTACTAATTAAGCAATTATTAATAAAGAATTCTTTTTGCAGGTATTGTTCTCTTGCTGCTAGCATGTGTGCCCCTCGATACAGCCGCCACCTGGCGGCAACCTCGCCAAGCTCAGTCCACAGAGGACCAGAATCTGGTTAAGCAGACTACTTTGGAAATAGAAGCTTCAGCTGGGCCCAGTACCCCAGGCAGCAATGAAGAGAACTCGCAAGGAATCTCCTCTAAACCACCCAAAGAGGTGGACCTCAAACCAAAGACTGACTCAAGTAGCTCGGAAAAGTACGATAGGAATAGTAAATTAGAATTAATCACCAAGAAACCCAGTAGGGGAAGTACAAAGTATTCTTCGACACTTAAGGTGGCACAACTGACCACCACAGTTTCTCCTGAAACCACCAAAGCAATTAGAATTGAAGAAAACTACGAAGACAACGCGAAGAATGATAATGACGATCGGGATGATGACAAAAACAAAGCTAACAAAAACAAAGCTGACAAAAACAAAACTGATGACAACAAAACTGATAACAACAAAAATGAAGAAACCAAAGGTGACGAAGGCGAAACTAAAACAAACAAGAATGTCACCAGCAAAGAAGAAAAAGCAACGACTTCAAGAGCATCCAATGCACGCTCTTTGGACATAGACGTAGAGAAATATGTCTCGCCAGAATTCCACGACAAAAACAACGTTTTCAGCATACCCACATCACCAGAAAATAGAAAATTTGTAAACAAAGATTTAGATCACTTGTACACAACTCACTCATCACTCAAATACTCAGAATTTTCGGGTTTTACTCACGAATTGACTACCCCAAAAAGCGAACTTTTTGATGTGAAGCACCAAGAACTTGAGAAGGAGGTACAGCAGAATTTGGGCGCTTTTGAGGATGATCTTAAGAATGAAGAACTGAAGAATGAAGAACTTAAGAATGAGGAACTTAAAAATAAAGAGTTTAAGAATGAACAACTTAGGAATGAAGAACTTAAGAATGCAGAACTTAAGAATGCAGAACTTAAGAATGAAGAAGCGGAAGATTCGTTCGAAACATCACAAACTGTTCGCGTAGAAGATTTGGTAAACAAGGCGAAACAAAATGGAACAAGTTTGGAATATTTGGAGTACCAACATATCAATGTAAACGAAACCAAAAACAAAAATGCTAAACATAAGGACATACTTAGTGCAAAAGGACTCCATTTGAACTTTAACTCTACTTACAATGATACCAAGATTATTGATGAGGAAAATGTTATACCAATCACTTCTCCAATTTCCTCAGGGGAAAGCGGGAACTATGGAGAAAGAATTGTTATTTCTACGACTCCTGGTAGCCAAATTGAGGAAGATTTAGAGGAGAAACCAGTTCATATTACCAAGTTACCAAAGTTGAACGAATCAGAATCGAGTTTGCTCAGCAACAAGATTGAGACAGAGTTGAAGCCTACCGAAGAAGTGAAGACTTCTTCACTTCAAGTACTGAAATGGGATTCCAGTACTTTCCCCTCGATTACCACTGAGAAGATTAAGAAAACGACCACAGCAGAAGGAACAAGAGGAAACATCAAATACATTAATACTCTTCCTTCTGTTAAAGAAGCTTTATCGGAAGGTGGAGAAGAAACTTCACCTTCAGCTTATAAAGTGAATAAAGCTCGGACTTCTTCGGAGATTACCGAGCAAACCGTACAAGAAAACCAGATTATACCTATTAAGGTCTTGGCTCCGACGACAACGTCAAAACCAATTAGTAGTACTAATATTGTCGATGTTATAAGTATGAAGCCGACTAATAGTAATGAGATTAGTACTGTTGGTAGGTTTGAGATTGTTGATTTCACCACTAGTACATCACATGTTGAGGTTACTACTATCGTTGTGGATACTGAAAGTACCGATAGAAAGGAAAGTACCGGTAGAAACGAAAGTACCGATAGAAACGAAAGTACCGATAGAACCGAAAGTATCGATAGAAACGAAAATACCGATAGAAACGAAAATACAGAAACTACAACTTTTGAAGATAAAACTTCAGCTTTTTACACTTCGAGTTTGGCAAGTGAAACAACCACTACTACGTCACCAGTTGAAACGTCACGAAGTACTGCTACGTCACGAAGTACTGCTACGTCACGAAGTACTGCTACGTCACCAAGTATCGCTACGTCATCAAGTATTGCTACGTCACCAAGTATTGCTACATCACTAGTCACTACCACAGAAAATCCCACAACTTCCTTTGAAGACACAACCTTAGAGTCAAAGAAAACTGTGCAACCAAATAGAAATTCCTCTCAAATTCAAATGAAAACAACTGAAACAAGCTTAGGCAGTACCACCTCAACCTTTGAAACAACGACAAATTTATTAGAAACTACATCTTTTGATATGGACAAAGAAAATAGTACTACTGTGGAAGGTTTTGAAGCAGCAACGACAACAAGTAATTACAATAACTCTTCTACCTCGCACAAATCAAATATAATCACAAATTCTAGTAGAAGTACAATGAAACATGATGAAGTGACAGAAACCATAACAGATGGAAGTTTTCTGACTACCAGTACTTCTGGTGGTAACGTTTTGAACCAAACTACCGAACAAATTAACATAAAAGAAAATACTGTTGTTAGCAGTAACACTGAGGCTACAGCTCGGGATAATTATGGTCGGGACAATGTTACAAAAGTGTATGAGAATGTTACCAAAGTGAATGATAATGTTACTAAAGTACAGGATAATGTTACAACAGTACATGACAATGTTACAAAAGTGCATTTTAACACGACAGTGATGGAAAGTACCACATTGGCAACACCAGTGATAATGAAGACATCCTCTGAGAGAATTGAAAATAGTTCTATTATTGGTAGTAGTATTGGTAGTACCATTGGTAGTAGCAATGGTAATAGCAATTATAGTAGCATTGGTAATAGCAATTATAGTAGCATTGGTAATAGCAATTATAGTAGCATTGGTAGTACCCAAAGTAGTTTGGGTCATACCACGACAAAAGTACCTGAATTTATTTCTGATGCAACTTTATCCCCAAAAACTGAATCTTCAACAGAAGGATTGAATCCTAGAGTTGTTGACCAATTTACCACAGAAGTAGGAGCTCAAGAAACCACAATAGCAGATGGCTTGGAACATGGTGGTAGTACTGAAGATGATGATAACAGTGGCACCTTGATCGCTATCATCATTTCGTGTGTTGGTGCTCTTTGCTTGGTACTTCTGGTCGGCCTATTGGTGAGTAACGTCATTGACTTTAGGTATAAAAAAAATGTGGCCACAATCTGGTCGTGATAACATAATCATATTTTCGTCAGGTTTCGTTGCGGTTCCATTGTAATTGATAAAGCAAGATAAGTTGCTATTTTCCTCTCTCTATATAGTTTAGATTTACATGTTGAGTGTTCCGGGTTATTACTCTCGAAGATGTGTTTCAAAAAGTTTGTCTTGTGGCTTGATGATGTAATTTTTCTTGTTCATTGATGTTTATTGATGATGTCAATTGGATAATCATGTTTTGAACTTATTTAGTTTTAGATTAATTTCAATATGATTCTTTTCTAGATCGTCATGAGGAAACGCCAAAAAAGATTCAATTACCCTCAGATGTGCAAACCTGTAGATTTGGATTCATACAACATGGACAATGTTTCTGTGTACAATAGTGTGCGAAGAAAAGGTGCCATGAGGGCTTCAAAGCGATCTTATGGAAATCCAGCTTTCGATGATCCTGTAAGTACTTTTCATGTCTCCAATTTTCAGTTTTTCTTAGTCACCATGACATCATGAATATTTTTTCTCCAAAATTTCGAATGTTAATGGTAAACCTTTTCTTTAAAGTCTTCAATCTCTCACCCATTGAACTTCCAAGGTCTGGTGAAGTTCACGAACCCTGAAGACATGAAAACGGAATTCGACGAAATTCCTCAAGTTACCGCTCGAATGAACGAATTACCAGAAGGATGCGAAGTGAAGAATAGATATGCCAATGTGATACCATTGCCAGAAACAAGAGTTTTCCTTAAGGAAATCGAAGGATATCGGAACAGTGACTACATAAACGCGAACTATGTCACGGTGAGTACCGTACTTTGAATAACGTTTTCCACTTAACTGTTTTATATCTAATTGACTGTTTTATATCTAAGTGACTGTTTTATAGCTAATTGACTGTTTTATAACTAATGAACAGTTTTTTTATCTAATAGACGAAAGAACATTTTCCATGTCATTTCATTTTGGTACATTTAATTTCATTCCATTTTGAAGCAACTTAATGTTCTAGAAATAATGGCAACGGATTAATCATTAAATGATCATTAAGGAAACACTGAGTTAATTGTGCTTCTTCTTGTAGGGGGCCAAGAGTGCTAAAGGATGTTATATTGCCTGTCAAGCTCCGATGACCAACACGGTTGATGATTTCTGGAGGATGGTGTGGGAACAGCAATCTAAAGTCATTTTGATGCTAACTCATTTGTACGAGAATGGTGTGGTAGGTGTTTTCATTAATTACTTTAGTTTATTAATTCATTAGTACCGTTAATTAATTAATTCGGTAAACCTTTTCTTTTAGGAAAAATGTGTAGATTATTTGCCTCCTTCTGAAGTAGTCGATTGCCATAGATTGTTTGGGGACTACCAAGTGACTTTGAAGAAGCGTGACGTTAAAGATAAATACATCATATCATCTTTGCAACTAAAGGTACTACTAATGTATAACATTTTCATCTGATCTTCATATTCATATGATTTGTTTCTATAACAACTCCAATTCTTCATTTTGTTTCAAAGAATATGGTGTCGAATAGTTGGAGGGAAGTCACTCACCTGTGGTACCTAGGCTGGCCAGAAAAAGGAGTACCAGCCGAAGCTAACTCACTCATAGCTTTCCTCATCGAAGCAAGAAGCTTCATAAAAGCTTCAACTAACGGTGGTACCACATCAGAAGCTTCAAATGGGAACCTAAACAAATCCCCAAACCAGCCAAGTTCTAGTCCAGTCGTGGTCCATTGTAGCCCAGGAACTGGTAGAACTGGTACCATAATTGCTTGTGATATTGCAATCAGAGAATTTGAGCTTTCGCGTCAAGTTGATATTCCGAGGATCGTTTACAAAATCAGGAGAGATCGAGCTAGCTCTGTGCAAACTAGAGAGCAGTACGGATTTATCTATAAGGTACAATCAAAGATAATGTGTTTATATAGATAGCTCACGGAATGAATTTTTTGTAAACTCTCTTAATATCTTAATTTCACATTTTATCTTAATCATTCTTTGTTTCAGGTTATTACACTTTATGCAACCAAGTTGACCGGAGGAGCACTCGATTCTTTGTAGTCATTTTAAGTGAACTTTATTTGTGTGATATTTCAGAAATTTTTAGTTCGGGACCAAAAATATGTGAATTTATGCAAAATATATGAATATATGCATTCATAAGTACATGAATATATGCAAAAAGCAAAAAATATATATGAGCATATTAGTTAATTTTATTGTACATATAATTTTAGTTATTTACTGATTCAATGATGTAAATACGTATTTCCCAAATGCTCTCTATTAGACAACAAAATCGGCATGTTTCAGTATTTTAGTGTAATAGCAACACGATTACTTGTTGAAGATAATTTGTTGATATGTTTGATTATTCCGTTCCTACTATTTGTTAAATAATTGTACCTTTAGTACTGCTGTATTGGAAGAACAAATTGTACGTAACTTGTAAATAATAAATTGTTTTAAAACTGTTATTGTTATTTAATTAAGCAAACTTCCGAACCTGAGTCATCTGGTTTCTCAATAGATGGCGCGTCAATCCTTATCTATAGTACCACATGATATCACAGATATATCGCAAAAAAATCTATTCACACACACACATGGTTTTACTCTCAGCTAAATAGGAATCTGTAGTACGAACAACTACAATTTAAACTATAGTTTTTTGTAGGTGGTTAAAAATTTTTGTTAGTACACTATCTATATAAAATTTGTAATACAATTCACCCTATCTCTATATATTGCAAAGACAAAAGTTTACTTTCATTTTCTGGGTACACGATAGATATTTCAACAAAATGATATTTACATTATTGAATCGTTTTTACGAGTAGATTGTCCGTACGTCGAGTTTTTTTTCAATAAATTAAAAACAAACAAGAAATCGAACAAATTGTGTAATTTCAAGCACGTAAACGGATAAATCGTGAGTAAACGAAATTATTGCCGTGATTAGCGACGGTTTTACGTAAATTTGGACTCTAATTGTTAGTTCTAATTGTTAGTTCTAATTCTTAGTTCTAATTGTTAGTTCTAATTGTTAGTTCTAATTGTTAGTTCTAATTGTTAGTTCTAATTTTTAGTTCTAATTGTTAATGCAAATATACCGAGCGAATTTGCTCAAATGAACTTGCTAAATAGCAAGCGAATGAAAGAATTCGCTCGAGAACAATCTGCAGAAAAATTGTCAACATTGTCCTTAATTTTTTCGAGTATGCTCTAATGATCAGCGAGTAAACAATTCTTCTTACGTTTCCCACTTCGACGCGGACTTATCCAGTTTTTCTGGAATGAATCGGTATAAGTTATCAGATGCCTTTTATGTTTAACAATAGACCATTTCACCTGGCTTAAAGGTAAAATGTCTCCAATTATACGGTGACTGCTGAGAATTGGGCAAAATTGGTCAAATCAGTGTTGACTGGTTTCATGTTGAATCTTATTATTTAATGAATTTTATTATTTAGTTTTTTATTGTTAATTGAATGTATAGAAATTGAATGTATAGAAAACATCGTTAACGACCATGGTATTTATTCGAGCAGCACCTTTAGAATTTCCCATAGAAAACGTACTATCTTTTACAACGAAGCAACAGATAATAGACGATAAGAAAATTATTTTAAGCGCGATAATTGAAGGTTACTTAGTGGATAGGTTTTTCCGGTTCACTTCAATAAATTCAAATTATTTGTGGCATACGATTTGATTATAACGTAGGTAAAGGAAAATATTGCAGATTGATGCATCCTTGCGTTCGCAAATCTGTGCTAAGTCTAGACCATTGACTCATCTCTCTGAGATCTCGAGTAATTGAGATTACATCTTGTTCTCTATGTAGAGATTTTTTCTTGAGAATCACGTAATAGAAATTGTCATGTGTGATCTTTTTTTTCTTGGGAATTAATAAGGAAAATAATGAATGTATAAGATGTAATAATAATAATAATAATAACAATAATAAGTAAAATAACAGATAATAATGATAATAATAATAAGTAAAATAACAGATAATAATGACAATAATAATAAGTAAAATAACAGATAATCATGCTAATAATAATAATAATAATATTAATAATACTAATAATATTAACAATAATTATAATAACAATAATAAGAATAATAATTCGTAGAATTCTTAGAGCAAACTTGAAAAACCTTGTTCTTTGGCAAGCTGCTAACCGTGTCACAAGCTTCATTAAGTCAACTCGAAGACTTGTACAATTTTTACCACTCGGCTTAAGGCGTTGCAAAATACAAATATGGAATATAGAACAACTATGCTATCCTTACCATCGCGTGTAAACGCTTCGTATTTGGATTTGTTTTTATTTATCATTGAAGTGCGAGAATTATTCTCTGTGTAGGTTGAAATGTAGCTTTGAACTTGACATACCTAACACAAGGGTGACCGTTTAGTTCTCAAGGATTCTTCGCAGATTTTCATTTTTATTTAAAAAAATTTTAAGCGTAGGTTGTCATACGTGAATAGAGTTGTAAAAGGTCACAAATGGGTGCACTTAGAACATGTGAAACAAATTTGGAATATTTTATTATGTTAAACGTTTTATTAATAATAATAATAATTATTATTATTATTTATTATTATTATTTATTATTATTATTTATTATTATTATTATTAATTGTAGTAGACTCATTATGGCTGACAAATACGATGATAGAAAAGAAAAAATTATAATATATGTGAAGTTTATAAATCAAAAATCAATGAAGTCTCTAACCTTATCCTTGTAACCTTATATCTTCAACTGTGTTTAAACTTTAAACATTTTATAATTCTGATTTTGATTAGTCTCTAAACCCTCAACTGTCTTTAAGACCTTTTTATATGTATAAAATTTTTTTTTTTATATCTTTAAGACACTTTTTTTTTATTTTTAAGACATTTTTTTAGATATCTTTAAGATATTTTTTAAAATATCTTTAAGATATTTTTTTAGATATCTTTAAGATATTTTTTGAGACATATTTAAGAAATTTAAGAGCGCAAATGTTTTCAATAGTCTCCAAACCTTCAACTGTCTTAAAACTTTAAACATTTTATAATTTTGATTTTGATTAGTCTCTAAACCCTCAACTGTCTTTAAGAACATTTTTATATGTATAACATATTTTTTTATATCTTTAAGACATTTTTAAAAATATTTCTACGACATTTTTTTTAGATATTTTTTTTTAGATTAATTTCCAAGCCTTCAAGTGTCTTTAAACTTTAAACATTTTATAATTTTGATTTGATTAGACTCTAAACCATCAACTGTTTTTAAGACTTTTTTATATATCTGTAAGATATTTTTTTAAATTTCTTTAAGATATTTTTTAGATATCTTTAAGATATTTTTGAGACATATTTAAGATCGCAAATGTTTTCATTAGTTTCCAAGCCTTCAACTGTGTTTAAACTTTAAACATTTTATAGTCGTAGATATTTTAATTAGAGTCTATACCCTGAACTGTCTTTAAGACCTTATTTTATATATCTGTAAGATATTTCTTTTTAGATATCTTTAAGCTATTTCTTAGATATCTTTAAGATATTTTTGAAACATATTTAAGATCCCAAATGTTTTCATTAGTCTCCAAGCCTTCAAGTGTGTTTAAACTTTAAACATTTGATAGTCGTAGATATTTTGATTAGACTCTATACCCTGAACTGTCTTTAAGACCATATTTTATATGTCTGTAAGATATTTTTTTAGATATCTTCAAGATATTTTTTAGATATCTTTAAGATATTTTTTTAGATATCTTTAAGATATTTTTTGAGACATATTTAAGATATTTAAGATCGCAAATGTTTTCAATAGTCTCCAAGTCTTCAACTGTCTTAAAACTTTAAACATTTTATAATTTTGATTTTAATTAATCTCTAAACTCTCAACTGTCTTTGAGAACATTTTTTATATGTATAACATATTTCTGTTATATCTTCAAGACATTTTTTTAAATATCTTTAAGATATTTTTTTAGGTATCTTTAAAATATTTCTTTAGATATCTTTAAGGTAGTTTTTTAGGTATCTTTAAGATATTTTTTTAGGTATCTTTAAGATATTTTTTTAGGTATCTTTAAGATATTTTTTTAGGTATCTTTAAGATATTTTTTTAGATATATTTAAGATAGTTTTTGAGACATATTTAAGATATTTAAGATCGCAAATGTTTTCAATAGTCTCCAAGTCTTCAACTGTCTTAAAACTTTAAACATTTTATAATTTTGATTTTCATCGGTCTCTAAACTCTCAACTGTCTTTAAGAACATTTTTAGATGTATAACATATTTTTTTTATATCTTTAAGACATTTTTTAAATATCTTTAAGATATTTTTTTTAGATATTTTTTTAGTTATATTTTAGATATCTTTAAGATATTTTTGAGACATATTTAAGACCGCAAATATTTTCATTAGTCTCCAAGTCTTCAACTGTGTTGAAACTTTAAATATTTGATAGTCGTAGATATTTTGATTAGACTCTATACCCTCAACTGTCTTTAAGACCTTATTTTATATATCTGTAAGATATTTTTTTTAGATATCTTTAAGATATTTTTTAGATATCTCTAAGATATTTTTTCAAATATATTTACGATATTTTATAGTTGAAAGCGTTTTCATTCGTCATTTTATAACTATTAGGAAAAATTGCGCCAATAAAGAAAAAGCTCAAACAAATGCTAAACGCTTGAGTCGGTCGATCGTTTTAGTGTTCTATCTAGTATTTTTTAATAATAACGCTATTAATAATCATGTTCTTAATAATAATGTTCTTAATAATAATGTTGTTAATAATAATGTTGTTAATAATAATGTTCTTAACGACAACGTTCTTAATAATAATAATGTTCTTAATAATAATGTTGTTAATAATAATGTTCTTAATAAAATATTCTTAATAATAACGTATCAAGTTAATAACAATATTTACAACAATAAAACTAGAAAAAACTAATTTTTCTCCAATAAAACGATTTTTCCTTATTACATCAGATCGAAAAACTTGTATCAATCAATCACATGCGTTCTCTCAAAGCCAATATTGATTCTTGGCGGAGTCCTTCATTAAGGTGATGGACCTGGCCCGACTTATTATCTTAGAGTGTCCTCTTATATACACTTTATATCTTACTCTACACTATCAATAATTCGCCTTAGTTTCTTCACCCAATTTGGAAAAATTGATTAATCGCAATTTTATCAAAAAGCAATTCCTACACTAAGAGAGAAGAATAATTATTTAAAAGAATAATTATTTAAATAAAAAAAAAGTGCCCAAGAAAATATTTTTATTATGGTAAGGTGTAATATTTTTATATTTTCTTGAATTAAATGAAGACCTACATTTATTTGATTGATTTGATTTAACTAATTTTTTCTCTCAGAGAATATTTTTTGAAAATAAATTGTATGCAGTTCTGATTGCAAGAGTTAAGCCTTGGCTAGATCTGAGAGTTATCCTTATTGCATAGCTTTAAATGCAGATCTGATTACACTACTTGCATTAATATGGCAAGCGTATTTAAGGCCAACTCGACTGTCTTTGCCATAAAGTTTACGAGATGCAGTAAAATTTTGAAGAAAAGTAATACTTTACTTATGTGTCACGAATGCATAAGTTGTCTGAATTATCAATGTCAAAAAAAAACAAAGGGCAAAATTAGTGACACATTAAATGAATCTGCAAATATGCAACTATAAAATATGCAGCTATAAAATATGCAACTATAAAATATGCAACTATAAAATATGCAACTATAAAATATGCAACTATAAAATATGCAACTATAAAATATGCAACTATAAAATATGCAACTATAAAATATAAACAACTATAAAATTACTATAATTATAAAACGAAATATATTTATAAAATGAAATATAAATTCAAAATAAATATAACTAACAACTTAGCTCTATTATGCTAATGCCAACAATAAAACTTTTCGTGCTTAGTACATTTTACGTTTGTCGCTAATGCAATGCTCGTTAATCATGGCAATAAAATCCGATAATGTGCATAATTGTGTCTGTAACTTACAAAACTATAACCAGTTTAGGCACGAATATTCCAGACACCCTGTATTTTAAACCTTGTACATACTATCATATAATTAAAAAGGACAATATATTCCACACTTTGTTGCCTCATAATGGTGTGAGTAACTTAAGATTAATTTCAGAATAATTGGAGCTAATTTTGCACAATTGGCGGAGGCGCACGGCTAATACCATGCGCAATGGATTCATGTTAATCTAATGTCATGTTTAAACAGTAATCTTAATTAAATGGACTAGTAAATAAAAAAAGGAATAATAGACAAATAAAGAAATAAATAGAGAAATAAAGAAATAAATAGACAAATAAAGAAATAAATAGACAAATAAAGAAATTAATAGACAAATAAAGAAATTAATAGAGAAATAAATAAACAAACAAACAAGTAAATAAATAACAAAAAATCTAAAATGTAAAAGACCCTAAATAGCACGTCCCCGTGTCGACCAGTAATTTATTTGCGAAATGTTGTTACAATAAATCTTGAAATGTCCTTTACTCGTTTTACGCGTTATATAACATTATTTGCACACCGACTAAAGCAATGTTTATTAAAAATATGTTAAACAGAAAAACCTTCGGGTCCGACCGCAATGTCCATTGTTTCGGTTTTCTCTTCGGGTGCAAAAGGATAACTCTACAGAGTTGTTGTTTGTTTTGGAAACAAACGATTGATTTAATTTTTTCGAGCTCCATCAGCTGACTAAAAACCGCAATTTCCTCGGACTAATTACATTTAATGTTTTTATTGTGCTGGTGCAAATACGATTAGCTTTTTTTTAAAATGCACATTAAGTGAATTAGCGAATGTTTAATAAATTATTTACATGGATTTAAGTGGTTCTTACATCCTAGTTAAATGGAATTTACATGCTAGTTAAATGGTCTTTGGATGCTAGTTAAATGAGCGAGGATTCTTGCAGAATTGGGAATAAAAATAAAGTAAAATAAAAAGTGTAAGGTGCTTAATCAAGTCATTATCTAATAATTTTTATTTGATAAAATGTTTCCCTTATTCGTATGTAGTAGTTTAGCCCGGATAAAGCCGGTAATTATTTTGCAATTTTTTTCGAGTGGGTATAAGCACATATATGTGGTATAAGTCATCGTGATGCGTTAGAACGAGTTAATTAACTCTTTGGAGTTTCAGAACAAATAAAATGTCTTTCTTAAATAAAATAAAATAAAATAAAATAATGTACACACCCTTGTTTGGGCGATTAGTGCGGCTATAAGCGGAAATAAGAGAAACA
Organism: Quadriops clusia; assembly: GCA_033557875.1. Lineage (NCBI taxonomy): Eukaryota > Metazoa > Arthropoda > Insecta > Coleoptera > Hydrophilidae > Quadriops > Quadriops clusia. Next base: position 32,892 of record JAWQRP010000230.1, read on the forward strand.
TGCGTCATTTGCGCCATTTATCAAAGAGTTCCCACGTAGCCGACAGAATAATCGTTTTCACAAATAATTCGTAACATCGTGAGCGTTCTTTAATATCTTACTTACATAAAGCCTTTGGAGTGATTTCATTTTCGAATCTTGGACATTAGCAGACTTGCTCGAAGCTGTTTATTTTGTGACCTGTGCCGCATTATCACTTGTTTGCGAATGGTTTGATTAAATATTATTCAGGTTTATCGAAAGGAGAGCTTTTTATTCTTGATGCGAAGGTATATACGTTTTTCTGTCTATGATATAATATGTCATGATATAATATATTAAGATATAATATGTTAAAAATATATCAAACTTCTTTCATGTTTAACTTTTGACCCCCCTACTACATCTTTTTTATTACCTGCGGTATCAGGACTTTTAGAAATATTAAATTAAAAACTGTGTAGTTTGAGCTATAGCTTAAGACTACAAAGTCAGTAATTATCGAGGAGCAGGTTTGGAGGTGGTGCTATTTTAAGTCGAGGAATTTAAAAGCAATAATTCTTAAGTGTTTCCAGTTGGTTACGCTAGCGATTCATCGGGATTTCATAGCTCCAAATCGCATGAATATAAAATTGCTGGAAAGGTGCTATTTTCTTCGATTCTTGTGAAATTAGGAAAATATTATTTTCGGTTACTGAAAATATTATTGTCGTTCATTGAAAATATTATTCTCGTTTACTGAAATATTATTCTCGTTCACTGAAAATTGTATATTTCCACAGTGACTCAAAGCCACGATCGCTCTTGTATATACGCAAAATCACAAAGAAACCGCGGATATTTATAATGCCGCGAAATATGCACACAAAATATTCAGCGAGGTCGTGAATATCGTGTTAAAAACTCTACTTGTCAATCAGCGGCGCATACTTAAGTAGAGTCGGCGATATGGACGCTTCAGTTTATCGTGAAATGAAACCCTGAAAACCTCTCGTGGAAAATCAGTCAACACGGAGAGTCGATGGGCAAGAGCCGATGCGCAAACACGTGCGTTTGACGGACGAGATAAGAGGCTAAAAGACGCTCTAGAGTTTGCCTAATGGACTTTTGAACAAACTTACATTATTTGTGATTTTGCTACTTTATTGTGATTTTGCTACTTGATGGTGATTTTGCTACTTTATTGTGATTTTGCTACTTGATGGTGATTTTGCTACTTTATTGTGATTTTGCTACTTTATGGTGATTTTGCTACTTTATTGTGATTTTGCTACTTTATTGTGATTTTGTTACTTCATGGTGATTTTGCTACTTGATTGAGTTTGTGGTTCCCCGTTGAGTTAGTTTAACAATAGTGCGAAATAAGTGCGTTGAAAGTATAAAAAAGAACATACGTATAAATTAATAAATAGTCCTTTGGTGAATAGTCCTTTTAAAATAATCCTTTAGAGAATAGTCATTTGGTGAATAGTCCTTTTAAAATAATCCTTTATTGAATAATCCTTTATTGAATAGTCCTTTGGTGAATAGTCCTTTGGTGAATAGTCCTTTTGTGACTACTCCTTTGGTGAATAGTCCTTTAGTGAACAGTCCTTTGGTGAACAGTCCTTTGGTGAACAATCCTTTGATAAATAATCCTTTGATAAATATCCTTTTGAGAAATAATTCATTACTAAATGATCCAGTAAAAGAAATAGTCATTTAATAATAATCAAGCAACCAAACTAAATTTTGAAAAATAAATTAAATCAAAGTTCAAAATGGACAACAGATTTTCAGTGTCAAGGGTAGAGAACGGTGTGGACAATGGAGGGTTACAATTAAGTGAAAGTAACCATCCTGGAAACGGTTCTGTGGGAGATCTAATTAACACAACTTCAACAACTTGTTTGTATGATGTTCAGCAAAATGATAAAAGCAGGAAGAAATCGTTTTTCATTAGAGAAGCTTTGCCTCGTTTGGAAAACTATAGGAACTCCAAAAGGGCCATTAAACGACCTTCTTTGTGGCAATTGCATGGAGAAGAGAAGGTAAGTCCAATCATAGTTATCAGTTAGTCAAAATAAGTTAGTTTAAACCAGTTAGTCAAAATAAGTTACTCAAAATTTGTTAGTAAAAACCAATACGTTTAGTCAAAACCAATTTTGTTTAACGACCTCCATTGCGCACTAATAGCCCAATTGTTTAGCTGCGAAGGTAATAGCCGCT